>JAKCPI010001209.1:0-36497 GCA_023213315.1 Euborellia annulipes
TTTTGCGTTATCAATCAAGTCTTCACGTTTTTCAAACAATTTGAATACTGTATTTTTGCCTCTTTTGAAAATTGCTGATGTCGTATCGCAGCCAGTTATCGCATGAAGGAATAATATATGAGGCTGACATTTTGGATATGCAGTTAAACTTTGTGAAGAATATATTTTTGTTTGAACTTGAGCTCTCCCAGGTTTTAAAAAGTAAATGATCTTATCACTAGGTGTTCGTGCAGTTAATATTATTAACAAATCTACACCTTCTCCAACAACGATAGTTGGATTGGTGCTACTGAATTGTTCAATTGCGGTTTCAATAATGAGGACATCAGCGTCATTTTCAGCTTGTCTTACAACAACATTGGCAGCTGCAAATTCTTCACATAACATCGAAATCAAACGAGATTTATTGTGAGTATTCAGTACTTGAATCCATTAAAGTCTTTAGCCCACGATCAACAACCACAATTTCATCTTCAGTCAAAGATTCATTGCAAATAAAGCAAACTTCTGACATTTTTACAAAATTTTGTAACGGCACTGTTTAAAAAGAGAATATAATGCACAAACACGTCTATTCACTACGAAAAACCGTTCAAAACTGACTGCATTTACTAGAGCTATGTCCTTCGGAAAGCAGGTATAAACATGTTTCGACCCGAAAAATGGAGTGTCGCAGGCAGATGTTTCTCAAGGCCAACCGCCCAATATAATTAGGGACGGACGATGACTCACTCAGAATTGTATATTTTTCACGTACTTGTGTGCATGGGGCAAATAAAACTATGTTCTAATATTTTGTGTTCAAATGGTTAACCCGATGATGCATACTGGCCACGTATGAGTGTCTATTCGTATTTTCTATGTTAAAAATAGCCATAATTCGAGAACAGTGCACCGTAGAAGAAAAAGTGTTGAGATATTTTTTGTAGACAATTTTACGATCTACAAACTTTGTCTAAACCATTTTTCGATAGCTCTCGTTGTTTCAGAGATATACGCAAAAAACGCAAATTTGTGACCTTTGACCTCGAATAAAAAACAACGCACAAGCGGGATCGATGGGGACTTTTGACATATCATTTGTAATGACGTATTCAAGACCTGCACAAAAATCCAGCTTGTTGGGAATTAATGCAAACTGGAATCATAATTTAGTCTATTTTGACTGGACTAAAATCCCTAAATTCAAATCGATTGGGTATTTATGTATTATTATAGGATGTCAATTTTGATATTATTTAAAAAAAAAAAAAAAAAAACCATATGACATTATTTTCATGCTTGTATTAATAATAAAAAAAAGAATTCGTTTTATTTAATTTTTAATTCATTCAAAGTAGACATTGATAAATCTGCTAATCCCTAAATATATAGCTACATATTTTTTTTTAAATAATTCAACAACATACAAAATAATAGAGTAATCATTAAAAGCAAGCACTCTCTTTTCATTTTATTTTGAAAAGAGAATTCACAAATGGCTAAATTAATCAAAACTACGTGTGTCCTTTGCTTTGTGATTTTTAATAATTTCTCTTATATCTTTCCCTCCTTTTATTATGTAATTTATAGGTGCCTCTACAAATTTGATATGTATATATTTTTGTATATTTTATTGTGTAGAAAGATATGACCAAGAAGTCAACTTGGGGCCCCCCCCTATGATATGGTCCTAAGGTAGGCCTACTTTTTACTTTTTGCAAAAAAAATAAAACAGCATAAATAATAGGCCTATAAAATATGCAAAATTTTCGTTTGCTCTCAAACAGTTAGTTATATAAAAAAGAAAATATGATTTGATGTTAAGGGGGTTCAGAAGCGACGTCTAAACGTACTTTTAAAAAAAACTAGACTATTATAAGGAATTTTTCAATGAGGCTTTTTTTTTAAATGAATTTAATTCATAAGAGATTATTGGGACATCGAGCTATAATTTTTTTAATGACTCATTAAAAGATTATCGTAATTGATTTTGTTGTTTGTCAAGCAAATACAAAAAAACAATCTGTCCCAATAATATTTAATTTTTTTTTTAAATTTAAAAATGAATTTATTGTTATTAT
Source organism: Euborellia annulipes (assembly GCA_023213315.1). Classification (NCBI taxonomy): domain Eukaryota; kingdom Metazoa; phylum Arthropoda; class Insecta; order Dermaptera; family Anisolabididae; genus Euborellia; species Euborellia annulipes. The sequence continues at coordinate 2,064 of JAKCPI010001209.1, forward strand.
TAATCACATATTAATTAAGAAATTTTTAAAATAGGCTTAGATGATTTATTTAAAAATCAAATGTCAAAATAGTTCAGCATTTTTGCAATAGATGGCAGGCTAGTCTAACAGCTGATCCCCTTTTGGCCTATATCTGGCCTATATTTATATATTTTTATGCTTTTATAAAAGATACATAATATATAATAACATTTATAAAGTATTTGTTGTTAAAAGATCAATTTTTTTATTTTTTTTTATCATTCACACTCACATTCACCCACACATTCATACAGTCTTTTCAGCAACTTAGGCCATTTAAGACTTTGACGATAACTGTTATGAATATATATTATTTCGGGTCCAGGCATTCTTATTTAAGCCATTTGGTATCCAGATGCCTTAAATAAAATCATCGGACGCCTGGGGTCCGAACCCGCGACGTTCGGTATACGAGGTTAGCACTCTAACCCCTACACCAAGCCCCGAGGGCCCAAAAGATCAATGAAAATCAACCAAATTCGTTAAATATTATTAGCTACCATTTTGACATCTCTTGGCAAATTTTTTGAATTACTTGATTTTTGGGCATACTTTTTATGACACACAACGCCATCTTATCGGGAAAAACATGCGTAACTCCTTCGCTCCTGTTCCACCTTAAATCTCTTCTATTTTCTATCATGTTCATTTGCCGTCTTTGTATGCGAGAAATGTCCTCTCCCCTCCACCTCATCAGATCTCCTCTGACCAATCGACTTCAAAGTGGTCCTCGTCGATGATCTCTAATTTAATCACTGATAATTACTAAGGCAAATTACATTAAACCGAAAATATCTTGCATCAATCAGAATAGCTAATCAAAGATAATCAATTCCAGATGATATTAAATTAATTATTAATATATTTGTATTTATTATAGAAAATTAATCCAAGATGACTTTGGATTTTACTCCTTTTATTGCAAATAATTCGATGAAGTCTTTTGTATTTAATCCATAAAAAAATTTGAGCGTTCGTCCTATTTACTGAAATTTTAAATAAACAATAAAAGGAGTAAAACCCAATGATGGAAAAATTTAAAATTTTAAAATAATCTTCTTCTAACTCAATAATTTCCTTTCTTTTTTTTCATTGTCTGCTGTGCGTCAATCACACCAGATTTTTAATTTTCATTTTTTTTAAAGCATTTCAATAAAAAGCTTAATCTCAATACACAATAATTTAGAATATAAATCTTACCCTCTATTTTCTTTCTTTTCCTCAATATTTGATGAAATATGAAAAAAAAATTCATTGCGCCATTTCTCTCTGGGATAATTCTCTCTTTTTTTTTGTGGCGCAAATCTCGTCCATTAGTTGGTGGTTTGCTTGTCGATCTTAAATCCACATTCCATTCGCTAACGTTCCACACAGAGAAGGGATTTCCAATGAATGATGGAATACGAACCAAAATGAATATGAGAGAGGGAGAGAAGTGGGGGGATGGATCGTTGATTTCTATATTTATTATCTTCAAATAGTATCTCGAAATATTTTATATTCAAACCATTAAAGCATAGGTTCTCAACGAGGGCGATATTTGGGGGGGGGGGCAGTAGAAGACACAGAGAAAATTAAGGGGCAGAACATGGACGGATAAAAAAAAAAAAAAATATAGTCTAAAAAGGCAAAAAAATGCACGCTAATCACATATTAAAGTAAAATAAAAATTAATATCGTTTAATTTTTGTTATTGCAGGTATGTATTCATTTTTATCACGGGGGGATTTAGTACTGTAGCAATGTTGGTAACTAAAAAGAGAAATTGACTTCAAGTTAACTGAACGTAGCGACTTTCCGTTGTTAACCCGATTTTAGAGGAGAACAAGTTCCAATTTCGGGGGGTGAATTTTTTTTTGCGACTGGATTAGCAAATTGACTACGTACTGTACCAATTTAACATTCATATATGGACCGTCTATTTTGAAAGTGATGTATGTAAGTCAAGGGCGGATACAAGGGGGAGGGGTAAAAGAGTAATTACCCCCCCCCCAGATTTGAAAAAAATACTTTTTTTGGAAAAAAAATGTATTTTTAATGTAAAATTTTAAATATTAATACTTAAAAATTTAATTTGTATTTATATTCTGGCAAACAAGTACAGAATGCGCCTTTAAATTACTGAAATTAAGAAAAAATTGTGAGCTGTGTGACCAGTCATACCAGATTACCCCCCCCTCCCGAGAAACACCTGGATCCGCCCTTGATGTAAGTCCATTTTCAAAAAAAAAAAAAAAAATGATATATCACATAATTTTTTTTTTATATACCGGTATAAATAGTTAGTGGTAAATTTCTTAAAAAAATTCCCATGATTTGTACAGTTGGTAAAAGAAATTGAGCAATCATTGATTATGAAAGTGGTGTAAGTCCAATTTGAGGTAGGTGTCTTAGAAGATGTTTGTCTGTCAGTGGCCTCAGGATTATTATTATTATTTAATAAATCAATGTAGAAAACATAATAAATTCATTTTACATGAAATAAATTGATAGAATTTCAATTTAAATTCAAAACGCAATCAAAAAATCTGGTGTGAACAGTACGGTGCTGGCACAGCAGATTTTTTGTGCCCAGCACCGTACTGATCACACCAGATTTTTTGTGTCGAGATATATTTAGTTTCCCATAGCACCTTAGATTGAAAATCGATATGTAAATGCACATTCATTAATACTTTCACATTTTATTCAAATAATCTACAAAATACAAATTTAATGTAATGTAAAAAGATTTTCTTGTTTTTCTCAAAACTTTACATTTGGCTATTATTTAGCTTTTGCAGTCATATCTTCAATTATAAAGAGAGTGAAAGAGAAAGGAGATTGGATGCATGGCAACTGGTCAAGGTCAACGAGATCATAAAACACGACAATCGAGTGCAAAAATAGCAAGGCGCCCAGACGTCTGTGTCTGTGTCTGGCAATCTACTAAGCAACCTGAAAATATTGTCTCTTTAAGATTATTGTTTAAATATCCAAATTTTAAACAAAAGTTGTTCAGAATGATGAATAAAACAATTTTGTTTTTACAAATTATTTAAATAAAATTAATATTTCAAGGCTATATTTTGATTTTATCTATTTCCTTCATCAGAAAAGGAATAGAGCATTATTATTGTTAAGCAATGCCAAGCTGTACTGAATCTAGGAATGGATGACCTCCAAAGGGCAAGAGAATGAGAGAAATTTAACCTCTAAAGCCTCAAATAAAAATATTCTCACTTTAAAAGTCTCTAAAATAAATTCGAAAAGACCAAAGACGCAGTCTTTTCTCGAGTAACTTGTGGTCAAAAAAGCAGGAAATTAAATCCACTCAGGCACACAACAAAAAAGAAAAAAAAAAAAAAAAAAACAATCCTTCACAAAGCCATAAATAAAATGAAAGAGACTATCGAAAAAAAAATTTTATTTTTTTATTACCTAATAAAATTTGAACTTGGCCTAGTTTTAATGAAAAAAGGCCATTCACCTCTTGATTTTTATAAAAAAAAAAAAAAAAAAAAAACAAGTAAAAGGATTGCTCTACGAATAGATTTAATGAATTTAAATAAATAATTTTAGTTTTAAAATTGTTTATCATTATTTATCATCTTTACGAGATGATGCAAGTGACGTTTTTATTTGGCATGTGTGTGTATTGCCTCTAGCTTGAGCTCAAAAGTTTCGATGCTCGTTTTATTATTTGTGTTTGTGTTTCTACTGTGTGTGTTATAAACTCGACTCCGGATGGATAATTCCTCTTTTAATCGGTATGTTCTATTTATTCTTTATTCCTGGTCTGATATTTATTATAAAAAATAAAATTCTTAATGCAAGTTAGGAGGGAATTATTTATTAGTTGCCCAAATCACCGTCAAGATAGAGGATGGCGCTATCGTACGGTCAAATTTATTCCTTTCACATGTCAGGCTATTGAAGTTTCTAGAATGGGCTTAGAGTGTCAAAAGCAGTCAAACGCTTGGTGCCATCACCATCAATTTTTTTTTTAATTCAAGGGTTAATAAACTCTATCTAAATTGCAAGTTTCAACAAAATTGTTCTATAATTTTGGATGTTATTAACGCGAGAAAGCCTGTTTTTGTGTTTGAGTGACAACAGCAGACAGCCCCAAATTTTTTTTATATTCAAAAGCTTTATAAAACTTTCAAACGCCTTTTCTCAAATTATTTGAATTTCGGTCTTTCACCGTTCGTTAAGAGTGAAAATTTTGTCTGTTAAATTTTAATTTATCACTTGTCAATTGTAAATAATTTGTAATAGGCCCTAATAAAAAAAAAATAAACTAAAATCGTTTTGGGACAGATAAGAAGAAACACTAATGGAGAAAATGTAAATTGGTTGCAAATATTGATATATTGGATGAAATGATCTCAAAAGTGCACCATACACTATTTTATATAAAACATCGATGAAGACAAAGAATTTAAAATGTGTAAATTTATTACCAACACCCCTGGAAGAAGCTAAAATTTGAAAAAATTGCTCTGGCCCCTTTGTACGTGTCCCAAGATGGCCAGGCCTATTACTTATGAAAAATATAAAGATATATACCAAGGGCGGATCCAGAGGTGTTTCTCGGGGGGTAATCTGGTGTGACTCGTCGCACAGCACACTATTTTTTTTTAATTTCGGTAATTTAAAAGCGCATTCTGTATTTGTTTGCCAGAATATAAATACACATCACATTTTTAAGTATTAATTTTAAAAATTTTACATTAAAAATAAATTTTTTTGCGAAAAAAAGGTATTTTTTTCGAATCTCGGGGGGGGGTAATTACCCCTTTTACCCCCCCCTTGTATCCGCCCTTGATATATACAGGGATGGGCGTTAATCAGTTACATGTATTTGAAATACAAGATACCAAATACAATATTAATTGGTATCTTGTAACTCGTTACAGCATTGGCAAAGTAATTGGTATCTTGTATTTCGTTACATTTTTTTAGTAATTGGTATCTGAAATTCGAGATACCAAATACTTTTTTTTTTATTTGCCGCAGTGTAAAAAGTCTTGTAAAGGGAGCTGAAATCGTTTTAATTTATTTAATATTACTGTATGTAATCGTCGTGTGGGTTCTCTGCTCCGAATCTTAGTAAAAACCAGTAACGAGAAGTCAATCAATCCGCCAAATTTTCACTCTTCGTTAAAAAACTTTTTTGCTTTCTTCTTTCAACCAGCTCTCAACGACTAAATCTTTGTTCTTCTGCCCCAGTTGAAAGATTGTTTTCATTTGCGGGTTTATTCATTCTCCATCAAGTTACAGATTACCCCACAAAACTTTTGAAAACTTCGTTTTTTGAAACCTTTTCATATTTTTATAAATAAATTTTTTTTAGGGTCATGATTAATTTTATTTTTTTCGATTTTCCAAAGGTATTCTCCAATATAAGTTTAGCTGCCACTTTCCTAAACTAAATTTATTTAGGGTTCCAAATAGAGCCCTGCACTGGCCGATTTTTTTTGGCCCGGACCGGCCCGTGTCCGTATTTTTTTATGTCTTCCCGCTCGTACCCGGCCAGTAATTTTTTACCATTCTTCAGGCCCGCCCGGAATTTTTTCAAACCCGCCCATACCCGCCCGAGATTTAGTGAATGAATGAACGAATGTCTAGCAATTTTTAAATAAAATTTCATTTGCATGCCCGTCCGCCCGAACCCGTTTATTTAGATTTGGTACCCGCCCGTAATTTTTTCATGGCCTCCAAAGCCCGCGGGCCGGGCGGGTAACGGGCCACGGGTACCCGTGCAGGGCTCTAGTTCCAGAATTACCCCACCAAAAAGTATTTTAAAATCAAGGAAAAATTTGTTTGTAATTGGTATTTTCAATGTATTTGAAATACGTAATTGGTATTTTGTATCTCGTTACACAAACCCGTGAGTAATTGGTATCTTGTATTTCGTTACAAAAATCTGAAGTAATTGGTATTTTGTATCTCGTTACTCAAAATCGAGTAACTTGCCCATCCCTGGATATATACATATACCTCCGGTGCATAATGAATATTTCAAACACTGCCACCAGAGCATAAGTAAATATTATGAATATCTTGTAATTTTAACAATGTAATTAACGTCTAAAATTAAAAATACGACTTCTATTTTAATTTTAAAGTTGAAAGTAATGCGGAAGTCTTACTTGTTTGTCTAATATTAAATTAATACCATCATTATATCATTGAAACAAAAAACCTTGTGTACTTAAAATTTAATTCTCCTACTTCTATTTTATATCGTATCATTATTTGTAACAGTGGCGGCTCGCTAGGGTAGGCAAGGTAGGCGACGCCTACCTTATAAATATACAGATAAAAAATATTTATCAATTTTATTATATTTATTAGGTTTAAAAATATTTAGTTTCATAAAATAATTACTATATTTATTAATTTATATGATTTTGCAAAAAAAAAAAATTTGAAACACTTCAGAACCTCGTATTTATAAAGTAAAGGCGATATTTTTCTTAGCCTATTTACTGCCTGTACTCCACACTCCGCTGCCCACATTTCTAGTGTGTCGCGCATGCGCACAGCAGTGATAGCTAGCGCTATAAGTCGAACGGTTAGGCGATGAACTAAGCAGCCTATGCCAAGCCGATGACAAGTGTTACCGTAGAGCGCAATTTCTCATGAAGATTTATTAGTTCAAATTTCGAAATAAGATAACTTCACAGATCAAATTATTGAATTATTTTCTAAATTAAAAGATAGGCGAATAGATTTAATTTGCAAAAATAAATAAATACGCCTTATTTCTTTCTTTTTTTCTATTTTTCGTAAGTAATATATATATATATATATTTGTCGCCTACCCAGTTGTCTCGGTCACGAGCCGCCACTGATTTGTAATCAAAATTGGATTAAAATGAAGTATATTTTAAGTGATATTTGATTTTTCAAAATTTAAATTCAACGATTTTTACAATTGGCTAATTTTGAAAGTTGTGTCCATTTGCAGACGGTAAATATACAGGAGTTTAGACAAATTCGCCTAAAACAAATTTATATAACTAAATTAGATATTTTTAAATCATTAAAAGCATTGCCAGACTTCATATAATTTGCCTAGATTTTATAATAGAAAATGGACTTACACCACTTTCAAAATATCGGTCCATATCTTCGGTGCTCATTCAAATTTTAATTCTTAGATTCGACCCTAAAAAAACTAGGAAAGAATTTACAGTAGTAAATTCAAAGGGGCGCTCTCACTGTGGATTTTAATCATCAGCAAGGCCGTAATTTTTATGCGGACGGACAGACGCACGGACACCTGAATCTCTGCATAAGCTCTCTCCCTTAGTACTACTTACAGTGAGAGGTAAAAATTACCAAAAGAAATTTTTTTTTTCCATTTCGTTTTTATTTATTTATTTCGACATAAAATTGACAAAAGAAAAAAAGAGGGTGGGTATGAAAGAATTAAAGATTAATTGAATAAAATACTAAAAAAAAAAAAAGAAAATAAATAAATAAAAATAAATCGACGAATTGTCAAATTGAAATATTGTTTGATTAATCGGTTTTTGTGGTTTGTTGTGTTGTTGTGTATTCGATTCTCTTCTCCTAGTGAAGTATTAAAATAAAAATATTGTTTGTTTTTGAGGGAAATGAATGAATGGTTAAGTGTAAAAAAAAATGGATGAAAAATATTTTTTAATTTGAGTTTATGCGTCGTGTGTGTGTGTGTGTGTGTGTGTGTAGTGAAGCAGAGGGGAGGGGGGGGGGGGAGTTAAAAAATAATATAACTTTTTTTTACTCTCAGACGTTAAAATTAATGATCACCAACAGCTGATGTTATTTTCTTAACGTTTTAGGGAAAATGTTTAGATATGAAAAATTAGGGAAATAACAATCGATACGAATAGCGTAGCTGAAATATATAATGTTGTTATGTTTGGATATAAATTTCACAATGTTTTGGACTTAAACTTTGCTCATTCATGTTCCTTTTTGCTTTGTCTTACCTAAAAACTGTATGGAATAGTCTATATAGAGAGAAAGTAAAATTAAATTAAATATTTCAGGGAGAGGTTTTCGACCTCCTAAAAGTTGATCTATCCCTGATAAACTATTTTTATTTTGAAATTATAATGCTTGTTATGGAGGTATATTCAGGCCAAGATTTAATTTTACTATACAGACGACGTTTCGGAAGTTTGAAAACCTCCTTTCTTCAGGACTAATGTGGATTCAATAAATTAATCATCCTCTTGGTTTTATCATCAGAATATAAGATTTCTAATTCGTCAGCGTATCTACAGAAAGGCAGAGTTGCTTAACTTGATAACCAGTGATAAAACCAAGAAGAAGGTTATTTTTTTGAATCCACATTAGTCCTGAAGAAGAGAGGCGTTTAGAATCCCGAAACGTCGGCTTGGTCGGCGTGGAATTAAATTTTGGACTGAATATACCTCCGTAACAAGCACTATTATTTCAATTTCCACTTCCCAATCTTTATTATTATCAGTAGCGTATTTAGGTGGGGGCGAAGGGGACGCTCGCGCTTCCCCCCACCCGCCCCAGGCGCATACCGCCCCTCTATACCGACCGATATAAGCGCCGTAGCGCATCCGGCTTTCCGACTTTTTACCTAAATCTCCGGCTTTTGTTTCACTCCCTTCAAAACCATTTGAATGGTAAAACTTTCGATTCCGATCAAGCCATTAAAAATGAGCTGGACCAGTTCTTCGCTTCTGAAAACCAAGGTTTCTTCGTATTTCAACTTACCGAAAGATGGCAAAAGGTCATCAACAAATTGTTGTTAATATAGATAAATTGACTTTGAAAAACATGAAAAAAATGACATTAATTATCGAACAAACCAATATAATATTTTATTAGAACTAAGGCAGCGTCAGGAAGCTTAGCGTCTAATACTCTAATATATAATAGGATTAAAATCAAAAAATAATCTAATTCCATCAAAAAGTTAATTTATTTAGAGTTTATGCCACATCTGACCTGGCCTGGTTTCCAAATTATGTGTAAAATATAATTTTTTTTTTTTTTTTAATTTTAAACATAATGTTTGTTTGGGGGAAGTAAAGATTTTTGTAATGCCTCCTATTAGAAGTTTGAAAAGACTAAAATTTTGAACTAGTGGCTGATTAAGTTTCGACTTTTTTTAATCCCTTCAATTTATTTTTTTTATTGTTGCCAGATTTCGATTTCAAACTATCAAACTTAGAAGGGATTTGTTTGAGAAATAAAAAAATACTTAGCAACTATTTTTTTTCGTCTTTTGTTGTTGTTCTTTTCGTCTTGCTACCCTTTTTCTCTTTTTTTCTTTTAAGTTAGTCGTTTTTTTTTTTTTTTTAAAGGTGGAAAATAGCTAATAGAGGGATCCAAGAGAGAGGATTTCGTGTTGTTCCGTAAATGAGTCCCTTGACGGGCATTTGCCTCTCCAAAAAATAAGTAAATAAATAAATAAACAAAAAAAAAAAGAATCACTGCCCGGAGTTTGTTCTTTTGTTGTGAAAATTGCCCTCCGTCAAGTTGCATTCATTCTATTGATGTTTATTCCTTTGGCTTGGATTGGGAGGGGGCAATCTGATTTACAATCGAAATATTTTGATCAAATAAAAAACTCAAGTAACGTGGCTGCCAATGGCTAGCAGACTTTATTTACACTGTAAAAAAAAAAAAAATTGTTGATTTTACAATTGTGTAGGAAGCAAATTGCATAAACAAAAAAACATACTAAATTTAGTAAGTCTTTGCAAAAACCATTTACAAATGTATTGTAATTTTAGAAAACCGTTTGAAAATTACTATACAATGTATGTAAAATTACAATACATACTCTATTTTTTGAAGGAAATTGTAATTTTAAAATGTTTTTCTATTGTAAATACTTGAACGCATAAATTTGTAAATTTAATATGACAAAACCCACTAAAATTAAGATTTTTTTTTTCTAATTATATAGAGAATTCTTTAAAAAAACACACTTTTTTCTCATTCACATTCACACTCTCACACACACATTCACGCAGTATTTTCGGCAACTTAGGCCATATAAGACTTGACGTTATTTATGAATATATCTTTATTGGGGTCCAGGCATTTCTATTTAAGCCATTTGGTATCTAAATGACTTAAATAAAATCATCATACTGCCTGGAATCCAAACCCGCGACTTTCGGTATAGTAGGTAGGCAAGCTATCAACTACACCAAGCCCGAGGGCCATTAAAGAGAGAAATTCAAAAGAAAGTTAAGAAATAAATTACCGTTGAGCGTTGAGACGAAATTTTTAACGTTTCCTGAATTCAAAAAGTGTGAGTGTTAAAAAAAATACATTAATTTTTCTCTATACATTTCCTATGGGAGAAATCGTAACTTTAGGAATTAATAATTCAAAAAGTTATAGGAATTTCGGGACCCGAGATTTTTCCTGGATTCTCCATAACACTGCAAAATTTTATTTCAAAATTCCAATGGGAAGTTGGCCAAACAGAGCGTGACAGACGGACGGACAAACAGAAGGACACTCCGCTATAATATATATAGATTTAAATAATTTCTTTTGCCAAAACATTCCTTTATTAATTACCCAATTTATAAACATCCCACCTTTTTGATTTTGCAAGATTAAGACTAAAAACATGCAGATGCAAACTTAAAGAGGGAGGGATTTCCTCTCCTCATTCAGCTCCCCCCCCCCCGTCCATCGAGTGGCGCTGGAGAAGAAAGGATGAGAAGAGGCGGGTGGTGGTGGTGGTTCAGGTTTTAATCTCAACTCGAGTGGATGCTTTTCGGCAGGAAATTACGTTCCAGACCAAGTCCAGGACAAGGAAAATGGGAGGTGAACGAGAGAAAAAAAAAATGTGTGTGGCGAGGGGGGAAGGAGAGGAAGAAAGAACCCTTTTGGGAGTTGACAGGGGAGGGGGGAGGGGGGGATTAGAATCGTCGTCGTGCGTTGCTTGCCATCCTCTTTTCTACCTAATTTTTGTCCCCGAGTTCTTTATTCCGCATTCCAATTAAACGAAACATAATTTGATACATCCGGGTCCTTTTATACCCACAATTTGGTTGCTATAGAAAAGAATTGGTAAAAAAAAAAAAATTTTAATAAAGGAGGGATTTTACTAAATAAGTGGTGGGGGGGGGGAGGGAGGGGCAAATTCATCACACAACTTTTTAATAGTTTTTACTACCTTTCTCTTACCTCTATATGTGTTAATATATAGAAAGTATTGTATTCATGTCAAAAATTCGATGTCAAGATTTTGATGAATATACTGTACATTAGCGAGGCGAATAGCTGAATCAATATGTAGTAGAAAATAAAAGGCCGAGCAAATATGTTTATTTCTTTATTTAAGAACCCACAGCGACGTTTCGGTCGACTATATGACCATCTTCATGGCTAGAGTTCAGTCAACAGAAAAACCTCCTAAGCTCTTTGACAGACATTTCATAAAATACATTAAGATCTATCAGATAAAATGCATTCAGCGCCAAATTCAATATTGACTATATTATACATACATTATATCTGATAGATCGTAATGTATTTTATGAAATGTCTGTTAAAGAACTTAAGAGGTTTTTCTGTTGACTGAACTCTAGCCATGAAGATGGTCGCATAGTCAACCGAAACGTCGCTGTGGGTTCTTTAATAAAGAAATAAACCTAGCTGCTAGGCCTTTTATTTTCTACTATATACTGTACATGTTTTGAGGTCCCCTGAATCCAAAAAAGTGGTTTTCGTGACATGGTCTGTCTGTCTGTCTGTGTGTGTGTCTGTCTGAAGACAACTTTACTCTTGTACTTCATAGGAAAGATAGCAGAAATGGTTGCCATGGTAAGAAAATATAAATATTTTCCCACGTTTATAAATTTTACATCTTGAATTCAATTGTAACCTACTGTCGGAAACTATATATATGTCGACACAAAAAATCTGGTGTGACAGGCACAGAACACAACTTTCGATTACCGAAGGTAAGAGAAAGTTGTGTGCTGTTTTGCTCGATGCCAACGGACACCGATTGAGCAAAACACTCAATGACAAAACATTTTGATCAATGATGTCGAATCATGTCCACTTGTGTTTTCCCTAATCGGTGTGCGTTGACCCATAGAAAAGCATTGAAAAAACACTTTTAAGCACGATTCGTCAAAAATGTTTTGTCGAAGAGCGTTTTAGCTCAATCGGTGTGCGTTCAGCCTTATTCTGTAATAATTTTCAAGTACTGTACATTTGTTCCAACTCAAGTGAACTAAAGTATGGCTTTAATAAAATACATTTGTCTGCCGAAAGTCTTGAAGTTGTTTTTGATTCCGCCTATAGCCACAGTCACCATAAAATTAAAAATTGTGCTCTTGGACAAAACGTTTTTGCTCAATTGGCGTGCGTTCAGACTAAGCAGTCGAAACGTTGTACAGTATTTATATTTTTAATAAATAATTAATACAAAAAGTTAAAAACTTCTATAATAATAATAATATAAACCACAAAAGCTTTAATAAAGGCAGGTTGATGTTTCGGTCTCTTGTCTAGGCCATCTTCAGAGCCGGTTGGTGAGAATAAATGAGAATACCATTTCAACGACATATATTCGTATTAACTCAAAAGGACAACGATTGAGGAGTCCGAGTTGTCGCTGAAATTCTTTTATTCCCTCCTGAAGATGATCTAGACAAGGGGCGGAAACGTCAGCTTGTTACGGTTTTAATAGATTTGTCTATCCTAGAGTTTTGAAGTTGTTTTTGACTCCGCTTAAAATCTTTAAGAAAAATCTTTGTTTTTTTTATTTATTTAATTTAAAAAAAAAATCACTGACTGCTTAATTTGCATTTTTTTACTAACTTTATAATTTTTTCTATATAATTGAGTAATCACAAGCTCTAACAGCATTTCTTGATAATATTTTTCATTCTAATATAAAATATAAATCAATAAATTCACAAAAAAAAAAAAAATGAATTTATTTTAAGAAGAATTCTATTCAATTTTTTCTTTCTCTCTCATCGAATTCCCATCTACAAGAAAAAAAAAACTGTCGGAAATAAAGAGTAGAAAAAAAAAATATTAGTAGAATATGTGCAATGTGTTAACGACCTGTCGTTACGAGGATGGCCAAGTTAAACCTGCGGATAAACGAGATGGAAGGCCATAAGGCTTCCGTCGATAAGAGCACGCGAGGAGAATTAGCCCCAAGCATTCGCGCTCTATACACTAATACTAACATCACTGACAGACAGACAGACAGACACACTCTTTGGACACTCACTCTTCAGTGATAAAAAGATCGAGAGAGAAAAAAAAAGCCTATCTAAGAAATACATTTATCCTACAAGGGATTATACAGGAAAGACAACAGTCAATGAGATATTAGAAGTGAAGCAATGCCAAACGCTGCTGAATCTCTGGATGGGTGTATCCCGAGAAACAAATAAGCCTTTGATAATAAAATTTTTCATGATCGAACATGATATACACTGCCCCGCAAAAAAAAGTGTCGCACTTTGTTTCTTCTTTAAGAAGACCTGTTCTAATCTATTCTAATGATACTGTAATTTATTAAACATTTGATATGAATAAATTTATATTGATACATTTCTAAATAACTTTAGGACAAATTCAAAACATTTTAATCAAATTATACAATTTAAATAAAATAGAGAAAAATATGTGTATTTTCAATTTTTGAGACAAATCAACTTAATCTCGATATGTTTTGTTGGATATTAATTAAAAATTTTGTTTTTATAAGAATTTTCAATAAATAGAACAGAGAAAAACTGAAAAGGAAAGATTATTTTAAAAATATTAAAAATTTGGCGTTAATAAAAAAATTTCAACATTTTTGTCTTTGTTTTGATTAAATTATAATTATTTATTAAAATGATATGGATTTGTGTTGTGTTAAATTTACTTAGAAATGTATAAGATACTTCATATTAAATGTTTAATAAATTTCAGTATCATTAAGGTAGAGTAAAATAGGTCTTTTTAAGAAGAAGCAAAGTGCGCCACTTTTTTGCGGGGCAGTGTATATTTGAATAAGATATTCTCGATTAAGGGATGGAAAAGGCGCTCGAAAAATCGATTTTCGATTTTGGTTGGTATTGACTTGATATTTTTCGATTCTCGGAATCAATTAATGTGATTTGGAGATAAACAGAGTAAATATTAAAATAATATTTATTTATTTATAATATAAGATTTATTAAATATTTAAACATTTTATTAAATACAACATACACAAATATTGTTTTCAATATTTTTATAAAAGAATATTCTATCCAGAAATTGCACATGATATGGCACCGAACATTAAAATAAAAAAAATATGACGACCAGTCACTCCAGATTACCCCCACCCCCGAGAAACACCTCTGGATCCGCCACTGTTATAATAGGTTTTTGTTTTTACTTATAATTATATATTTTATTCGAAAATGTTCAATATTTCTCACTTGATTTCATTTCTTTTAAAATAACGACACCTTCATTTTTTTTTTTATTGTACATTTTAACTTCTTTTAAATTGTTATAATATTTAAGTTTTTGTATAAAATTATATTAATTTATTTTAATATTATATAATAATTTTTTATCTGCGGGACATTTGCATGCTTATGCGGGAAGCGGAACATTTCACTTTTGCGAGGGACTGTCCCGCGAAATCCGGGACATCTGGCATCCCTGTCCAATATAAATATCGCTCATTTACTGCTAGAGTGTCATAACTCAAAATTTCTATTTTTTCAAAAAAAAAAAAATAAATAAATGAAAATTTAACACATTAATTCTTTATTATCGGGAATATCACTAGTACACTTTCCAGAGAGCTTCTTTTATATTACTGTTAATATTACTGTTTTGAAGTAAACAAAGGAGTTTGCGTTTCAAAAAAATTAGAATATTATGCTAGGAGTTTGAAAAGCTCAGATATGTCACTCTGCCAGATAATAGAGCTTTTTTTACTTCTTCTTACTGTACACTAACTAAATAAGGGCGATTTTTGACTTATGACGATATTGCAGCATATGAGCGATATATTCATAAATAACGGTTTTCGTATAAAGTCTTAAATGGATGGCCTAAGTTGCCGAAAAGACTGTGTGCATGTGTGTGAGAATGCAAGTGTGAATGGGAAAAAGTTTTTTTTTATAAAAAAAAAAATAAAATAATTTAATAGTCATTTCTAAGAATAGAAATGTTGCTTGGCAGCCTCTCACTCCACGGCGACCGACAATGCTTGGAGGGGCGGTGCAGGCGCCATTTCCCCTCCACTGCTCACCTCTTAAGGCCCAAGTAATTAGCGTTTGAATAGAATTAAAAATTCTGAATATTAAATTGCCTACAACTCGCTAAATACTGGACGGATTTCAATGGGATTTTTTTTACTATGTATAGAATTTCATAGAGAATATGTATCACATAAAAAAATAAAAATTTAACATTTACAAATATTTTTGAAAAACATTTAAATATTTAATATAAATAATCTATTTAAGATATAAGACTGACAAATTGTTTTCACGTGCAGAAAAATTAAGAGAAGCCGTAACGATGATCAAAAATAAATTTTAATAGATAATGTGCTCTGAGAGCGGCGGCTTATTTTGCACTTTCAACATTTTTTAAGGCTACATCCCTTAGAAATATGCAGATAGTTATAATACAAATAAATTTTATGTTTCAGTGCAATCGGAGGTCATTTAGACGTGCAGCGATCTACTGTGTTTTAACATACTTTAATAACTGTTTTGTTAATAATTTCTTTAATTATTAACATATTTGTACGACTGAATGATTTTTAGAAAATCATAACGGTTATCGTAAAAAGTCTTGAATCGCCTAAGTTACTGTGTGAATGGGGAAAAAAGGGGCATGCATCATGGGAGGAAAGAAGTTTCACTTCAAAAATGTTTCGCGTCTCTAAAAATAAAAAATCTCCTCTAGAGTCCCAGTACGTCAAAAGGAGATTTGTAATCCTGATGATATTGCGCTCTAGCCAAACAACACAAAAACACTCCATCCATTAGTTCAATGGAACGAGAAAATATTTTCATATCCAATATTTCCATTTAATTATTCAATAGATCTAGATAATGTGACACATTAATGAAAGGAAAAAATATTTTCCTGTCGATTTTTTTTTTTTATCCGATATTTTTTCACTCGTAAGATGAAGTTTGTCGAATATTGAGATACTAACCTTCTTGTTTGTGTGTGTGTGTGTGTGAGTTTATCACTTCTACCCAATTTAACGCGTCAATTTTTTAAATTTTCATTTACCTTACATAAATGGATCCACTCTCTTCGTCTTCTCGTACTAAAACATTACACACACACACACACATAGGCTTGGTTAATACAAGTTTAAGACAAAATCAGTTTATAACCCATCACTTTGAATTTTACACAAAATATTTCAAGCGTCTTAAACAAGAAAATCATTTATTTTGGACGATTAAAAAATTTAAAAGATTTTCATCTCTTCGTCTTTTTCTTTTCTTTGCGCTCAATAAGAAGGAAATCTTCCAATTCAATAAATCTTACTTTGCTCTCATCGCTTCACTTAATCATAAATAATATTAGGAATTTAATGAATAATGAGAGCGAGCGAGCGAGATACGAAAAATATTATAAAATAAAATTGAATTTTTTTTTTTTTTTGTTGCTATTATGTTATTGAAAATCCTGGAAAAGTCAAGGAATTCGGTAAATTTATTTTTGAAGCAAATATAGAGCGGATGTTATGACGAAGTCAAGCAGCTATTATTATTATATTTTTTTATTGATTACATGGCTGATGTTTCGGTCACCGATGCAAGATTTTACTTATAATTCATTTCAATTAATTTCATAAATAAAGCATTTATTAAATTTTTGATTTATCAACGAGTTCTCGAAATATAAATGTGTTGAGTATAGTTGAGTCAACAGACCCCTTTTTCTTGACTTGTGTGTAACGACATTGCACAAAGGAATACAAATTTGTTCGAGTCACCAGTCGCCTTTTTCTTGCTCCTTGTATGACGTCATTAAGAATACAAATTTGTTCGAGCCACCAGCCGCCTTTTTTCTTGCTCCTTGTATGACATCATTGCACAATAGAATTCGAGTCACCAGTCGCCTTTTTCTTGCTCCTTGTATGACATCATAGCACAATAGAATTCGAGTCAACAGTCGCCTTTTTCTTGCTCCTTGTATGACTTCATTAAGAATACAAATTTGTTCGAGCCACCAGCCGCCTTTTTCTTGCTCCTTGTATGACATCATTGCACAATAGAATTCGAGTCACCAGTCGCCTTTTTCTTGCTCCTTGTATGACTTCATTAAGAATACAAATTTGTTCGAGCCATCAGCCGCCTTTTTCTTGCTCCTTGTATGACATCATTGCACAATAGAATTCGAGTCAACAGTCGCCTTTTTCTTGCTCCTTGTATGACTTCATTAAGAATACAAATTTGTTCGAGCCATCAGCCGCCTTTTTCTTGCTCCTTGTATGACATCATAGCACAATAGAATTCGAGTCAACAGTCGCGTTTTTCTTGCTTCTTGTTTGACGTCAATACACAAGAGGATACAAATTTGTTGGATTCCTCTCTAAACAGCAGTAGAGAAGCAACGTTTCGTAACTCTTTAAGGGACATGAATCGACATTTCACTTCAAACAAATTTTTACCAATCAATGCCGTAAGTGACCCTTGGATCGTGAACTTGGGCGCAGAGGGACAGAGGTTATCGAACTTTTATGTTGCTAAAAAAAAATCCCTTAAAGTCGATGCCAAAAGTGTTCTTTGATCCTTGATTAAAAGCCTTTTTTTCTAAGTCATTCCCATTGTCGAGACTTTCCTACACACAACCCTTTCTTCGGAGGGGGGGGAGTTAGAAATTTTTTTTTGTAAAGCTGGGATATAATTAATTAAGTTTAAATAAAAGTCACTCACTTTTGAAGTTCATATCATCATTTCTAATTTAATTTTCCGTTTCTAAAATAACATTGATAAAATTCAAAACCTTCTTCTTAATAAAACGAAATTAATTTCACCCCCCCCCCCCCCTCCACCATTAAATTTAAATATCAAAAGTTATTTAATCAATATTAAAAAAATTATATATTTCGTCTTTCTTTCATACAATTCTAAAAACGTTTTATATGTCTATTTAAGGATTGCGTTAAATTCGTATATATCAGAAAAATAAATTTGACAGCCAATGACTAGCGATCCGCTTGTTTTATGAGTCTTTACTCTCTCTGGTGTGTAGCTACATAGTGAAACAGACAGACAGAGAGGCGGACGGACTTTCCCTGGTCGAACAAGCAAAGGATAAAACCTATAAAAAGAGCTTATAAATTTTGAACAAGCGATACGATACTTTTCTTTCCCTCCTTCCTCCTTGGCAACACAATTTCATATAAGAAGTGTTTTCGTATTCCCTTCTGCTTGCTTCCTTTTCCTACCTAGAATCGTTTTTTTTTTTTCTCTCTCTTTTTAGAAGCGAATGAATGAATTAATCTAAACGGTATATCTTGGATCGCATTTTTTGGGAACGGTTAATTTAATATTACCCTTGTCGTCTGTAAACAAATATTTAAAAAAATCTGGTGTGACTGGTCGCACAGCACACAAGAAAGTTGTGTTCTGTGCTTGTCACACCAGATTTTTTGTGTCAATATATATATATTTAGTATCCGCCGTATATTTTTTTTTAAACACTCACATTTTTTTCCCATTCACGCACACATACACAGTCTTTTCGGCAACTTAGGCCATATAAGACTTTATACGATAACCTTTATTATAAAAATATATATATTGGGGATCAAGCATTCTTATTTAAGCCATTTAGTATGCAAATGGCTTAAATAAAATCATTGGACTGCCTGGGATTCGAACCCTTGACCCTTGGTATACAAGGCAGACGCGCTACCAACTACGCCAAGCCCGAGGGCAGGTGTAAAATTTCTAGACAAGGGAAAATATTTATATTTTGTTAGCATGACAACCATTTCTCCTATCTTTCCTATGAAGCACAAGAGTAAAGTGTGCTTCAAACCATTTTAAGGACAAAATGAGAATATACATTTTAAAGAGAATCTAAAAAATAATTTTTGAATTTTAATCAAAATCGGAGGGAATTTTGAGAAAATCAAAAAAAAAAAAAACTGAAAAAGTACATCAGTAAAGTACTAGTACTTTAGGGCCGATTTTGTTCAAAAGCTTCGTGTCTCACCCTAGTAGGGTACCTAACTTGAATATCAAATTTCAACCACCTAGTTCTGTTCGTTCATGAGATATCTTGTTCCCCGGTCTTCAAAACTTGTTTATCCATCATAATCTCGACATCGAATTTTCGACATTAATCCAATACTTTCTCTCTATGAAGCACAAGAATATATCATATATTAACATAGGTCTATATAAAGGTAAGAGAAAGTAAAAAGGAAAAAGAAATGTGACGAGACTTTCCTATATTTCCTATATACAAATAAGAATGATTTTGAAATTGTATTTTTATATTAAATGCTTTTATTTACACCTGATTACAATCTTTCCTCAGAATAATAATTCATCATTATTTCAAGACCTGACACTTAAAAACTTAACATTCGTAAAGTCATCTTGTGATAATTTTATCAATATTTTCATGCTTTGTATATAACAAGTAAATCGTTTTTATTTTTTGTTTATTAATAAATTAAAAAAATATTTTTCTCATTAAAAAATTGTATGCATGTATAATTTCGCTTACAAAAGATTCAATTTAAAATACTCACTCACACTACTAAACTACCGTTCAATGAATGGATGTCCAGAAGTGACATTCTATGTTGTTGTTTGGATGACATTTTTTTTTTCTCGGGGGGCAATCAAGCAAATGCCATCCCCTCCTCTCCCTCTCGCTAACATTACGAGGTCGCTAGAATTTATAGCTGAAATGGCATAGAGAAACCTTTAAAAATAATAATACATAGATATTTCATAGCCAGCGAGAAGAATCACGTGACGATGGCGTGTGGGAGGGAGAGTGCTATGCATTTCTAGATATGGCTTTGTTTCATTTAATATCAAAATATTTTACTGTTCATTATTCATGTTTTAATATTGTTTACAAATAAATGGATGCATGAATGCATCCCTTAGCGCCAGTGTATCAATTTACATCTTTAAGTCTTACGCCCCTTTATCCCTTAGAGCTTTTGCACCAATTACAACATCTAAGACAGTGGTTCCCAACCTTTTTTGACCCATCGCCCCTTTCTGGAGGATGACTAACACCTATCGCCCCCCCTTTACATTTTCATTGTATGCCTAATTTTAATTTGAAGTAAAGTGTAAATAATAAAGCACTTTTATTATTTTAAACAATTTTTTTACCGTAGGCCTATATACAGGGCCGCAGACAGACTTGACGGGCCCCGGGGCTACTTAGTAATACGCCCCCCCAAAAAAAAAAAAAAAAAACTTAAAGTTTTCTTTTTTAGTATGTAAAAGGCTATTGTGGCCTTCATGCCAACAATTTTTAACACAGTTTTTGACACAACTTTTGAAATAGTTATACATAGTTAGCTTACAATATTTATTTAAATAAAGTTATATAAAATTTTTTCAAAATTTCCTAAACAAAGAGTTACAAAGTTTTAATTTATCGAGGCCAGATCTGGACAAAGGATTTCCGGGGGAATCTGTGGATATGGAAAATTTTTTGAAAATTAGCCACTGAAACCTGCGTTTTTAGCTATCCTGAGTCGTGAAAAAGATCAAACTTGATTTGAGCTTAAAGGGCCCGGCCCAGAGGAAAAAAAAATTCAAGAAAATGATTTTTTTTAATTGAAATTTAGGATTTGAGCTAAAAGTGACGTTTCAATTCTGGATTGGAATTATCTTCTTTTTAAGATAATATTTTGTCCTCTTCTATCCTGACTATCCTGTAAATAGGAGATTTTTCTCTTTGATTTTTATTTTTTTAAATTTTAGTAAACTAATAATTTTTCTCCCTTTGAATATTCATCGCCCCCCAATCGCCCCCCCGCTTATTTATCGCCCCCCTGAAAACCCAAATCGCCCCCTTGGGGGCGATCGCCCCCAGGTTGGGAACCACTGATCTAAGATCTCTTCTCTAATTTCTCTTTTATTTTGCAAAAAATAAAATATATAACTCCATTCGTCAGAAGCGTGGAATTCTCTTGAATTAATTTTTATTTAAAAAATCTGGTGTGATGATCGCACAACACACAACTTTCTCTTAGCAAAGGTAAGAGAAAGTTGTGTTCTGTGCTTGTAACACCAGATTTTTTGTGTCGAGATATTTTTAGTTTCCGCCGACATATTAGAATTCAAGGTGTGAAATTTATATGGGAAAATATTTATATTTTTCTATCATGGCAACCATTTCTCTTAACTTTCCTATGATGTATAAGAGTAAAGTGTGCTTTAAAAGATTTCAAGGACAAAATGAGAATATACATTTGAAAGAGCATCTAAAAAATAATTGATTTTTGAATTTTAAACAAAATCGTTGAGCAAATTTTGAGAAATAGAAAAAAAAAACAAAAAATACATCAGTAAATTACTAGTACTCTTTGGTGGATTTTGTTCAAAAGTTTCGTGTCACGTCCCATGGGGGGTGCCTAACTTAAATATAAAATTTCATCCTCCTAGCTCAATTCTTTCAGGCTTAAAATTGAACACACACACACACACAGACAGTCCATGTCGCGAAAACCACTTATTTGGATTCAGGGGACTACAAAACGTATATATTCATCGAATTTTTGACATGAATCCATTACTTTCCCTCCATATATATTAATATTAACATATATGAGTCGTGTAGTTTCAAAACCGGATAAATCCGTCAACCATTTTTTCATTAAACAGCAAAAATTGTTTTTCTTTTTCAAAGAGATATATGCATATATGTTACTTTTACATTCATATTTAACGGAAGACGTTTTTTAAATAAGTTATTCATACAAGTCGATTTCTTAAAATTACTTAAAGATAATGCTAAAAAAGTTTTTAAATAAATTGGACCGGTTTTGAAACTAGACGACTCATATAAGAGAGAGTAAATAAAAAAAAATGTTTTAGGTCCGTTAATATATATTTACCCTGGCCGACAGCCAATAAATAAATTAAAAAAAAAAAAAAAAAAAAAAAAAAAAAAAAAAAAAAAAAAATATATATATATAGGTCTATTTATCAAACTTAGCTCGGGTAACGGGTCTCAAAAAAATACTTTTCGGGGAGTGCATAGAGGATCAGATCCTAAAATTTCCTCTTTTCCACAGGAAGACACGGCTTAATTGCCATTTAAGCCCTAACTAAAAGGGTATAGGTAAATACTTTGTAATAATAAATAAATAAATTCATTAATTAAATAAATTATAAATAAAAAGACAAAAAATATTAATCTGTGTAGCTCAAACGAAAAAGGTAGCCATCAAAATTAAAAAGTGGAAAGGGCGGTCAAGAGTTTGAATAATCGCACAAAACGGGCAACGCAGCTAGTTTAAATTGCAAGGCTTATTTTATTTCCGGGTTCAATTTACGTGATACTTTTTTTTTAAGTTAAAGGATTTATGCTATTTGTATATAGGCTATGTAAACTTGCTAGAAATAAAATACGGTACTCAAGAGGTGAGTAAAAGTGTATATAAATAAATTCATGAATGGATAAGATCAGAGTTCGGATGTGTTTGAGATTAGATACTTGCGTGTAGTTACAACCCTTTCTCAGATAAACAAATAAAACGTTCAAATGAAAAAAAAAAGAAACAAAGTATAAAACGAAAGAAAAGAAGAGTTGTATAATAAAAAAAAATTGTGAGTTGCTGAACGAATAATAAATAAATATTTTAATTTTAAATCGAATATACTTGATGTCTGTGTGGACATTTTTAAACATGAAAGAAATGAGTTTCGAGGTTGAAATTTTATATTTAAGTTAGGCATCCCCCAGAGGCGTCAAATTAAGCTTTTGAACAAAATCGACCAAAAAGTACTAGTACTTTACTGAAGTACTTTTTCAGTTTTTTCCATTTTTTTTTAATTGGCTCTAATGATTTTGATTAAAATTAGCCCCTCGGCGGGCTTCGTCCCCTGAACTCCCCGCCAGCTGCCTCGGGCCAGCGTGAGCCTTTTCTTTTTTTCTTTTAAACACTCGCACTTTTTTTCTCATTCACACACACATTCACAGAGTCTTTTCGGCAACTTAAGCCGTATAAGACTTTTACGATAACCGTTATTAAATGTATATATCTATTGGGGGTCCAGGTATTCTTATTTAAACCACTTGGTATCCAAATGGCTTATATAAAATCATCGCACTGCCTGGGACCCGAACCCGCGACCCTGGGTATAGAAGGTTAGCACGTTACTAACTACACCAAGCCCGAGGGCTTTAAAATATTTATTTGATGTAATCAAATCCTCAAGCAGCCACTGGATTGGAATATTGGATGTCATATCACAACAGCTCCCATCCTGTGGAAAGGACGTAAAGAAGATTCCCTCTCAGTGATGCATTCTTCGAAAGGAGTAGGCTACACGCTGGTGCTGAGGGAGTCCCTCCTCAAACTAGGACATCCTCCCTCGCATAGAAGTGGTTGGATAAAAGGAACCGAGTGGAACCAGAAATAAGGATTAGTTCACTAGTTAGAGACGAAAGCAGGTGGAGAAGTTAGTGATAGTAATAATGGTGTAACTTCCCGGGGGGCTGGTAGATGGCTACGGCCAGAGGGTTTGAGGTGTGTGTTGTACCTCGGGTAAATAAACGAGGATCCCGATAGGAATTTCAAATAATAATAATAATTTTGAATAGGAGATGTGTCATCATCCCAGGCCATTTTATTTTTTTATCCTCCTGTATACGCTAAAATAAATATTAATCAAATAATTTTCAGTTCAATGATAACATTGATTTTATTTTATTTTATTTTAATTATATTATCAATTTAATAAATCAAATCAATTGCATTGTATTTAAATATAAATAAATTTTGTTTGTGATAAATTATAAACTCTACAATTATTTCTCAATTTCATTTAATTAAAATATTTTGAGGCATCCCCATTTTTTTTGTTCGTGTGCATGATTAACAGATAAGAAGCCAGGGGGGGGAGAAGAGCAACAGTCTCCACAATCATTGCGGTTAAGCGATGCCAAGCGGGGCAAAAGCTCGGGATTGGTGAAATATTAATTTTATTTAAATAACACTTTTTTTTTTTAACTTTCGACCGTTGGTTCTCGTTGAAACATTTTGTAAATTAAAATTAAATATTCAAATTAAACACTAGGTTATTTGTTTCAAAGGTTTTATTAATTAAAAATTAACACTTAATACGTATTTCGACAATTCCTTGTCATCATCAGAAGTGATTACAAGGAATTGTCGAAATACGTATTAAGTGTTAATTTTTAATTAATAAAACCTTTGAAACAAATAACCTAGTGTTTAATTTGAATATTTAATTTTAATTTAAATAACACTGGTAGACAAGGCTGTCTTCACAAGAAATCTGATTAGTGAATCTAGTACATTTTTTTTATACTGAATTCAGATATGTAGTTAGAATTTTTCCATCAGGCACAGTTTAGAGATATAAAGAAAATTAAATTTTAATAGAAAATGTCCTCTAAAATGACTTTTTTGCATTTTCAAGATTATTTTAAGACGACACCCCTTTAAAAAAATATGCAGATAATTTTAATACATTTAAGTTTCAGCCCAATTCGAGGTCATTTAGACCAGCTTCAAACGGCTAAAAGTTTAGAAAAATTTAATTTTTTAAGTTTTTTTTTTTTTTTTTTTTTGCTTTGGACATCCCGAAATACAATTTTAGGTATCCCTGAATAAAAAAACATATATGTACGATATTCTATAGTTCTTTGGCTTTCTAAAAATCATTCATTCGTAAAAATCTGTCAAAAATTAACGAAATTATGAACAAAAGAATTATTAAAGTATGTTTAAAAAAAAAAAAAAAACACTTATCTTTTAGACGCTTTGATCAAAGAAATAAACATAATTATTATATGAATTTTTTACTATTTTACTATACGCCCGCACCAGGGACACACACAGTAGATCGCGGCACGTCTAAATGACCTCCGATTGGACTGAAACATAAAATTTATTTGTATTATAACTATCATATTTCTAAGAGGTCTAGCCTTAAAAAATGTTGAAAGTGCAAAATAAGAGCCGCTCTAGAGCACATTATCTATTAAAATTTATTTTTGATCATCGCTACGGCTTCTCTGAATTTTTCTGCACGTGGAAACAATTCGGCAGTCATATATCTTAAATAGATTATTTATATTAAATATTTAAATGTTTTTCAAAAAAATTTGTAAATGTTAAATTTTTATTTTTTTATATGATACATATTCTCTATGAAATTCTAAACTTGTTAAAAAAATCCCATCGAAATTGGTCCAGTATTTAGCGAGTTGTAGGCAATTTAATATTCAGAATTTTTAATTCTATTCAAACGCTAATTACTTGGGCCTTAAGAGGTGAGCAGTGGAGGGGAAATGGCGCCTGCACCGCCCCCTCCAAGCATTGTCGGTCGCCCTGGAGTGAGATGCTGCCAAGCAACATTTCTATTTTTGGAAATGACAAATTATTATTTCGTCGGCTTAGAGTGTAAACCTGCTAACTCCATAATAGACGGGAGAAACAAAAATCATAAAAAAAAAAAAAAAAAAAAAATAGAAATTAATTTAAAGAAACGGCTTTAATACAGTTAGTGTATTTATTTATTCTTTATAATTTAATATAAAAATCTGGTGTGACAAGCACAGAACACAACTTGCCACACCAGATTTTTTTGTGTCGAGATATATTTAGTTTCCGCCGTTATATTATATTTATAATTTATATAGGGTCTATATATATATATTTTTTTAAACATTCACACTTTTTTCTTATTAACACAGTCTTTTCGGCAGCTTAGGCCATTTAAAACTAACCATTATTAAATAATATATTATATGATAATATCTATTGGAGGTTTAGGCAATTCTATTTAAACCATTTGGTATCCAAATGGCTTAAATAAAATCATCGGACTGCCTGGGGTCCGAACCCGCGAGGTTCGGTATAGAAGGTAGCCACGTTAACAACTACACCAAGCCTGGGGGCATATTAGTTTTTTTTTTTTTTTTTTTTTTTAAAAAAACATTCACACTTTTTTCTCATTCACACTCACACTCACACACACATTCATACAGTCTTTTCGGCAACTCAGGCCATATAAGACTTTTTACGATATCCGTTATTAAATAATTTATCTATTAGGGGTCCAGGCATTCTTATTTAAGCCATTTGGTATCCAATTGGCTTAAATAAAATCATCGGACTGCCTGGGGTCCGAACCCGCGACGTTTGGTATATGAGGTTAGCACGCTAACCTCTACGCCATGCCCCGAGGGCGGGCATATTAGTTTTCAAGAGGTAAAATTTATAAACATGGGAAAATATTTATATTTTGTTACCATGGCAACCATTTCTTCTCTTTCCTGTGAAGTGCAAGAGTAAAGTGGGCTTCAAACAATTTTGAGAGCAAAATGAGAATATACATTTGAAAGAGCATGTAAAAAATAATTGATTTTTCAATTTTAAACAAAATAGAGCGAATTTCGAGAAAAAAACTGAGTATGTCCTAGTTTAATGAGGTACCGACTCCTTTCGAAGAATGCCTCACTGCGAGGGTTCCTTCCACAAGACGAGATGTCACAGCAACTTCCTCTCCTCGTAGAGTTACCTGGGGGCTATTGTCGTGAGATCCAATATTCCAATTTACCAGTATAATATCATATTCTATCAATCTAATTAGTTAGTGTAACCTCGAAATATTAACAAATAAAAGAAAGTATTATTCATTTGGACGACAAACTAAAAATAAGCAAAAGATGAAATGAGACAACGAATTAAATTCTCTCTTTCAATCTAATCTCATTTCTCAGATCAAGCATTTGAAATTGTATAATCTATACTCTCTCTCTCTCTTTTAGTCCGGATTCTATTTTGGTGTCGTGGTTTGTTTTCAGATTTGAATAATTTAAAGGAGAAAAGAAAAAAAGAAAGAACTCGTCCCCCCTTCCTTTGGTCTTTTAGCTTTCCATCGAAACGCTCAATCAATTTTTCATCCCTTCTTCCCCATCCCCGTAGGTCGTTTTGCATCTTATATCCATACGGTCCCAAGCAAAAGGGAAAGAAGATCTTAGAAGGGTTTGAATTTCATATCACTTTTGGGTAATATTTGTTCGAAGCAGTAAAAAGACTCGAGACTTGCATATTTTTTTTAGTGTATTAAAAGTGAGAATAATATTATGCTGAAGAAAAAAAAAAAAAAGAGAGAAGGTGACGTAAAAGAGAGGAAAACTTTTATTTTTTTTTTATTAATAATTGAAAAACAATTTAATGCTATAATCTAAAGGCTTAGAACTTGAAGGGCAACGCAAATGGTGAATAAATAAAAATTCACTTTTCACTTCTTGATTGAAGAATTTAAATTTTTTTTTTTTTTTAATGAACTTTTTTGTTTTTCTTTTTGTTGTTGTATGAAAAGAGAAACTTTGTTTTTTAAATTTAAATATAAATAGCAAAGAGAAGTAAAATAATTAAAATTTAATTATCAAGTTTTTAAATAATACTAACTAGCTGCAAAAGCGGCTTTCGGCGAGTTTTTTTTTTTTTTTTTATTTTCCGGCCTTTGACCTTGGTCATTTAGCCCCACTTTTTAAAATACATTTTACAAAAAAACAAAATACAAGAAAACTTATATAAAAGTGAATAGTTCGTCTGAAAAAAACTTTAATATAAAGAAAATATTACAAATAAATGACTATGAAGAACAGTTAACAAAAAAAAAAAAAAAAACATGAATAATAAAAAAACACCTTACAAATTAAATGACTCTCAATAACACTTATATTATAGAGTGATTCGGCGAGTTTTTAAAAATAAAAAGAAATGTCAGTTGTGTTTTTTTTTAATTAGGTTAAAATTAGTTTTCAGCTATTAATATTACACCAGTAGTTACAAACTACAAAGAAATATATTCGTATTGTTTGTAGATGACCGTAAGGAAAATCAATTTTAATTCTAAGGGTCTGCTAAAATTAAATTCTTTTGAGTATTATCCGTTTATTTGGAGATATTTCGATCCCAGTGATATGGAATCATCCTCAGTACAAGAATAGATGTTTTGCATATCGTTAATTTCTTCCAGCTTAGCTATTTTGTCATATTGGATGGAAGGAATTAACGATTCGGAAATCATCTTCTACTGAGGATGATTCCATATCACTGGGATCGAAATATCTACAAATAAAAGGATAATACTCAAAAGAGTTTAATTTTGGCCGACGTTCCTTAGAATTAAAAAAAGAAATGTATTCATTTAGTAGTCCTACTATAATTATAATATTCAAGTCCAAATGACCTAATCAATATCTTAAACTATTAATAATTTAGGCCTGTTAAGCATTGCTTAAATCCTAAAAACACGGCTGAGTTTGGATTGTGGCCCCGAGAAAAAATCCCCGAATAACGTCCTCTGGTAGACGACATCGGTATTAATTATTATTAATTACTATATATAAATACCGAGATCAGAGTCACTGGTCACATTTACAATTTGTACCAGTGCATAAGGATCTCGGAGAATAAGAAGTCAGATTTATGTCCCGATTAAAATAAAAATTGTTTTTTTCTTGGGTTCCTATATCTGAAACATACTTACTTTGTCATTGGCCAAATGGTTATTCCGACGGCCATTTAATTAAGTTAAAAAAAAAAAAAACTATATATAAAGCGCTAGCCATTCACTTTCGATGTATGTAACCTGTTTACCACTCTCTCTCGCTGATTGGCCAGAGACAGATGAAGCGGAGTCAGAGAGGGAAATTTAAAATTGCTCGCCGAGGACGGGCTTTGCCACTGGTACAAATATATTGTACAATAAATCCCTAATGGTCTCTGTAGCCAAGCCAAAAAGGGTAAATTAAAAAAAAAAATAATAATTTAGTAAAGTCGTTTATTTGTAAAGAGGTTAAACAAAGTCTTATTTCAAAACTGATACACTGGCGTAGCGTGGGGGTCATGAGGTGGGGGCATTGCCTCAGAATTGCCTTCCAAATCAGCCAATCCTTTTTGCCTTTTTTTTTTTTGTTTTGCTTTATTTATGATTTTGTTGCGCGGGTTTACATAAAGTCGTCGACTGATAGGGTTTTTTCTCTCTCCATTCTCTTTATTAGTCTAAAATAGAGGCGGCAAAGCCGATTTGGACCGAATATAATATCTCTAAAAAGAACTAAAATTTTCAAGGAATATGAAGATGGCTCGCGTTACCCAGGAATCCCGGAATGCCGAAATGGCTAAATGGGTGTTTGCCACGCCACTGAACTGATAGACTTCTCGATATTAATTCCCACTCAGTCATTAAAGGATTGACGAAGAGGAAAGAAAATTTTCTAAATACCCCCCCAAGTGTCAATAATAAATTCGATCTTGATAATAGTTTGATATTTGTTTTTATTTCGCTGAACTTAAATGTGACGCTTAATTACACCATTGTATTTTCTCATTTTTTACATAGAATCTTTAATATTTGCTATTTTTGATTTTGCATTCTAAATTCAATAATATTAATAAATTATTTAACTGTAAATCTAATGAAATATATTAAAGGTAGAATCTAATCAAATAGAAAATAGATTAATATCCCATGTTGGCTGTTCTAACGAAATTAAATTTTATAAATCATCAGGTATATAAGGTTAGTTAGAATATAAATGCAATTTTAAGCCTTTATTATTTTATAATAAATGATTTGTTATCATTGCAAAATAATTCATTAAACTTAATAATATTTCGATTTTGATCAACACTGAAAATGACTAATTGATTTGCGTTGGAGTGAATTTTCTAAAACAATTGCAAATTCTAATTATTTGCAATAGTTTGTTATGAATAGAAAGAGAGGCGTTGTTGTTGTTGTTTTGTCCTTATTGTACGGTATATGTGCCAGACTGCTCTGATAATGAAATCATCAAGTATAAAACTAGCATTAACGTAACCAACGAACTATTATTTTATATTGTTTGCGAAATTTGATTAAAATCATAATTATCTCTTTTTCTCTTATCTCCAATGAATCAATACTACGTTTAATTATATATTTTTTACAAATTTGTGTTTTTAGATGGTCCAGAGTAAAAATGATTAAAAATGATGGAGGGATCCACACGCCCGCACCTAGTTTACATGTGAACCTTTAGTGACACACAGGGATCCACACGCCCGCACCAGGGACACACATTTTTCTACTGGTCACTTTCGATCTACTGTGTGAGTCCTTGGTGCGGGCGTGTGGATCCCTGTGTGTCACTAAAGGTTCACTATGCAGACTAGCTGCAGGCGTGTGGATCCCTCGATCATTTTTAATCATTTTTCCTCGGGGTGTTAATCAGTGTGTGTGTGGGGGGTGGGGGGTGGAGGGGTTCGGATGAACTTTTTTTTTACACGTGTCAAATTTCAAAGGCTGCAAAATAATTGCATATTTCAAAATTGAACTAGCCCTAGTAACGCTCCAAAAAAATATGATTTATTAAGCAAATCTTTGTTCTACAAAACAAAACAACTTTATAGAGCAAAAAGGTACAAAACTTTCTTTAAGTGTATCTATACTACTATTATCTATATTAGCGAGAAATAAATTTCAGCTCAGTAATTAGAATTTTTATTCGAACAGGAAATTAATAAAAACTATATAAAAAAATTTTACAGTTGGGTGTGTTGAAATCCCTCCCTCCCTTCCTTAGGACTCAATCCAGACTAGATATTTAGGATATAAGAGATGTATAAAATAAAATTTATAATAGAATATAAAAAATCTTCAATATATATCTTATTATCTTCTTCTTTTTCTTATATATATAATTCTTCTGTACGTGTGTATGTGACTGAACTCCTCCTAAACGACTGAACCAATTATGATGAAATTTTCTGTGTATGTTTGTGAGAGTCCCGGACAGGTTTTGTTTCACAAATAACAATAAGTTAATGAGTAATTAACCGTTAAAATAAGAAAAAAATAAAAATTAGGAGAAATGGTTGCCATGGTAACAAAATATAAATATTTACCCATGTTTACGATTTTTTTTTTATTTATTTACATTTTGAATTCTAAAATATCGGCGTAAATTTTTTGTTTGTGTATCGGGAGAGTCCCGGAAAGGATATGATTCACAAAAAATCTTAAGTTCATGAATAATTAACCGTTAAAATAATCTCTATATTATAAAAATGAAAAGGGAAAATGTATGTACCGGTATGTATATAAGTAGGCGAGCAAGGGGGTCCAGGGGGCGCAGCCCCCTGGCTAGACGAAAGCCCCGCCGAAGGCGGGGCTTTGCGTCTAGTCTTATATATATCTTTATTCTCTTATTATATCTTATATATATCTTATATATATATATATATATATATATATATATATATATATATGTAAAATTATCAATTACATTTAGAGAATAAATAGGTCTATATGGAACCACTTATCTAATAAGGATGAAACTTTGTTTATTTCAGGGGGAATCAAACTCTGTTTACTTTTTTTCTATTTTAAGAAAGTGACGTCATGGAGCTCCTCTTTTTTTTTACAAGATTCCCGAGTAAAAATAAGAACCATTTCTTCTTTTGATTAGGGGATCCCAGAAGTACCATTAATGGAATAAACACTGTACCTAGCTGCTTCTACTCTTTCTCTTTATTTCTTTTGTTACAAAATTAACTATGTTTATTAAGATGTAATATTTTCTGAAATATTTCACTCCCTGGTAAGGGAAAAGTTCATTAATTTATAGGGAACACCCCAATTCGAATTTTTTACTCGATTAAAGAATGTGTGAGTATATGTTGAAATAATTCTAAATGCTCACGAAACTGCTAACTTGACAATCAATCATGCATGTTCAATCTTTTTGTATCAGCATGCCCAAATTGCCTTGAGCACCACACAAGTATGTTTGTGCAAGAATTAGCTTATGCCGAAACAGGGACGGATTAATGCAATTTTGTCAGTGGGGGGGAGGGAGTTTATTTAAGGTCTTTTTCTGCATCTAAGGCCATTTAGACCTCGTCGCTATTATAATATTATACATTGATTGGTAACCAATTCAATTTAAATAAATTTTCGTCGCATAGGACGGGATCTGATTTTCGGTGGGGGCGGTTTGTTGGAAGATTCACTTTACAGGAGAGCTTCCCTGGGGGCTGAAAATTTTTTAAATAGGCCTAATATCTTCAAATACTAGCACCGTTAAGATGATTTGTGACGAAATGATATTTTAAAATAAATGTAAAAATATATATAATTCCAATATTTATTAATTCAAATACCCGAAAAAAGTAAGTTATTAAATAAATATCAAATGTCAAGACGTCCATAAAATGACGGAGAGTTTTGCTTGCGCAAATATGCTTGTGCATTAAGCGGCTTGCACAATTAAAATGCTTGCACGAAATTCTCCTACAGACGCTACAGTTTGCTTGTATCAAAAAGATTGCACGTGCATGCTTGTCAAGTTTGCAGTTTCGTGTGTAGCCGCCTTACGAAAATATTCTTAATAAATTCTGGCAAATTTCTCTGTATAGTGATCGAACTATTTACATAAAATTTGGCCGATAATATACTCACAAAAGATGTTAAAAAAAAAAAGAAATAAAATTTCCACATGGTTAAAAAAAATTTTCCTTCCAAATCAAAGTAGCAATTTAAATAATAACCACCATTTTCAAAAATACAACTTAATAATAATAATAAATATCGACTATGAATGAATGTCAAGGCCATCGCCGACACCTTTAACCTCGCCTCGCCTATCATTTCGATTTGCGTTATCTAAATCCAAAATCGAGAATGAATAAATAAACAATATATATACTCTATTTATTATTTTATTATTGATCAAAGGGCCGGTCCTAAATGGTTTCGTGCTTGCCAAGTCCCCCTCCCCCTCCTCTATTCCCTTATCAGTGTTCAAGTTGTGTTAAAGCCTTAAACTCTCTATCTTAGCCAATGATCGAACTCTAACTTACGACTCGCTCCCTCCCTTAACGCGCTCAGGCACCGTAGAAGCAATAAATATTCGAGCTTTTTAGTAATAAAATTGACATTGTGACATTTTTAATCAATTGATAGTTAAATTAAGTATCTTTTAGAAAAAAACAATCTTCATGGCTAGCTTTGAATTACGAATTTTTATAATCATGGGATGGGGTTTATATTACAATAATAATTTCGCAATTTTCATATTGTGATTATTAGTTGTTAAATTTGTCCATGCTTGCTTGGCCCCCCTCAATATCAATTAATCTAGAAGGTCTCTAGAAACAAGCGTGTGGAACGTCCCTTTAAAAATTTATTTCAATTGAATCGAGGAATTAAAATAAGTAGGGCGGGGGTGGAAAAAGACCATATACAGAAAATAAGTTGATTATTTTTACTTTCTCTTACCCTATATATGAAATATATATAGAGAGAAAGTATTGCGATCATGTCAAAAATTCAATCTCGAGATTTTGATGGATATTCATGTTTTGAGGTCCCCTGAGTCCAAAAAAGTGGGTCCCGCAAATTGGTCTGTGTGTGTGTGGACATTTTTGGCCATGAAGGAAATGAGCGAGGAGATTAAAATTTTATATTTAAGTTAGGCACCTTCCGACCTCGTGTAAATAAGCTTTTAAACAAAATCGGCCGAAAAGTACTAGTACTTTACTGATGTACTTTTTCAGTTTTTTTTCGATTTTCTCAAAATTCGCTCCAACTATTTTTTTTTTTCAATTCAAAAAATCAACTATTTTTCAGATGCTCTTTAAAAACTTTATCAGTGAAATTTTTTGTGGAAATCGTTTAAAGTACACTTTACTGATGTGGAAGCATTCGTAGCTCAGCACCATCTATGAATTATCGCGTGGTCAAATTTGGAACTAAAGTGCTAAGAGCAACTAAATATATCTCGACACAAAAAATCTGGTGTGACCAGCACGGTTCACAACTTTCTCTTACCAAAGGGTTAAGAAAAAGTTGTGTGCTGTGCGCCAGTCACACCAGAATTTTTTCATATCGTTTAAGACCCTTGTGAATTCAAATCAATTAACTTTGATTCTTCAGAGAGAAAGAGAGTGCGTCAACACATAAACTTTCTTTTACCCATACATATTAGAGATAGTAAAATTAAATGATTTTTGACATAAAAAAAACTTTATTAATTAAACTTTTTTACTATTTCATTTTTTCTTTCTCTCTTTTTAAGTTAAAAAGTGAATAATGGCTACTCTTTTAAAGTAAGACAGAGAGGAGGGATGTTTATCTGAATTTATTTCACTGGCATTTTTACTATCCCTACTTTCAGGCTTTGATA
>JAKCPI010001211.1:0-10907 GCA_023213315.1 Euborellia annulipes
AGTTCCCGATAATAATTTACCGCTTCCTGCGATTCGATTCACTTCTAGTTTTAATACCTTCTCAGCACTACACTTTGGCGAAACTTCAACTCCTAAACCGATGAATAGTTCCGGATATAACAAAAAAATCCGGTGTATTTACGTCATATATTTTTTTTTTTAACACTCACACTTTTTTCCCATTCACACTCACACTCACACTCAAACAGTCTTTCTGGCAACTTAAGGCCATTTAAGACTTTGACGATAACCGTTTTGTTAATATTCCGCCATAATTTAAAATTGGTTTAAAATAATGTTTTTACACATAATTTCTAAAGTAATGACGTCATGTTGAGATAAAAAAAAGAATTATCCGGGCGTAAAAGAAGCTTTCAGGGAAGATAAACAAAAATAAAAGGCTTTAGTTTTTTTTTTTTTTTTTTTTTATTAAATTTATTTTTTTGAATAAATAAATCGCTTAGAAAAATTAACGTCATTAATCTACGTCAAATTTTAACCTTAAAAGGATTTCAAGAGAGAGAGAAGAGAGACATTAGCATGGTCTCATCTAGACTGTCAATAACCCCCCCCCCCCACCCTCTACTCAGGGAGATCCTCTCGGATTATGAGTTGGCTCATCATCTCTGGACCTCTTCGAAAGGAGCTAGGGGGTTGAAATTTTATATTTAAATAGGGCACCGCTCTGGCACGTGACACGAAGCTTTTGAACAAAATCGGCCAAAAAGTACTAGTACTTTACTGATGTACTTTTTCAGTTTTTTTCGGTTTTCTCAAAATTCCCTCCAAGGATTTTTTTTTAAATTCATAAATCAACTATTTTTTAGATGCTCTTTAAAATGCATATTCTCATTTTGTGATTAAAATCTTCTGAAGACCACTTTACTCTTGTTCTTCATAGGAAAGATAGAACTGGTTGCCATGGTAACGGAATTTAAATCTTTTTCTTTTTATTAGATTAAAAATCAATTATTATTTAAATTCCCATTTTTTGACTTTCTCTTACCTATGTATATGTTAATATATATAGAGAGAGAAAGTATTGCGATCATGTCAAAAATTCGATGTCGAGATTTTGATGGATATACATGTTTTTGAGGTCCCCTGAATCCAAAAAAGTGGTTTTCGCGACATGGTCTGTCTGTCTGTCTGTGTGTATGTGTGTCTGTGTGTGTGGACAGATTTTTAGCATGAAGGAGTTGAGCTAGCGGATTGAAATTTTATATTTAACTTAGGTACCTTTGAAGAATCTCAAAATAAGCTTTTGAACAAAATCGGCCAAAAAGTACTAGTACTTTACTGATGTACTTTTTCAGTTTTTTTTCGATTTTCTCAAAATTCCCTCCAAGGATTTTTTTAAAATTCAAAAATCAATTATTTTTTTAGATGCTCTTTTAAAATGTATATTCTCATTTTGCCGTTGAAATCTTCTGAAGACCACTTTACTCTTGTTCTTCATAGGAAAGATAGAAATGGTTGCCATGGTAACGGAATTTAAATCTTTTTCTTTTATTAGATTAAAAATCAATTATTATTTAAATTCCCATTTATTTTTATTTTATTTCTGTTTTTAATTGTTTCCAAGAAAACATATATATATATCTCTCCCACTTGCAAACATTATCGTCTCTCTCTACTCTTTTTAAATTCCCTTTCCACCTTATCTTCGCATAGAAATAATGTTA
Organism: Euborellia annulipes; assembly: GCA_023213315.1. Lineage (NCBI taxonomy): Eukaryota > Metazoa > Arthropoda > Insecta > Dermaptera > Anisolabididae > Euborellia > Euborellia annulipes. Next base: position 1,686 of record JAKCPI010001211.1, read on the forward strand.
ATTTCCTATGGGGATTTGTATGTTAATTTCGATTCAAAAGGGGGTCCCCTTTGGAACTTTTTAGACATTTAAAATTTTTTTTTTCAATTCTTATAAAATTTTGTATTTATTTACGATTCTATATTGTGTATAAAATGTCCAAATATGAGATTAAAATTTTGAAAAATAACCATAGTTTATTTCAAGCAGTCAACATTTAAAATGCAAGTTTGAAACTAAGGTGCTATGGGAAACTAAATATATCTCGACACAAAAAAAATCTGGTGTGACCAGCACAGTGCGCAACTTTCTCTTACCGAAGGGTAAGAGAAAGTTGTGTGCTGTGCGCCAGTCACACCAGATTTTTTTTATTTTATTCCTGTCTTTAATTGTTTCCGAGAAAACATATCTCTCTCTCTCTCACAAAATTATCTTCTCTCTTTCTACGCGTTTTAAACTTTCCACCTAATCTTCGCATAGGCCTAATGTTAATTTCCTATAGGGATTTGTATGTTAATTTCGATTCAAAAGGGGGTCCCCTTTGGAACTTTTTACGCATTTAAAATTTTTTTTTCCAATTCTTATGAAATTTTGTATTTATTTACGATTCTATATTGTGTATAAAATGTCCAAATATGAGATTAAAATTTTGAAAAATAACCATAGTTTATTTCAAGCAGTCAACATTTAAAATGCAAGTTTGAAACTAAGGTGCTATCGGAAACTAAATATATCTCGACACAAAAAATCTGGTGTGGCCAGCACGGTGCGCAACTTTCTCTTACCGAAGGGTAGGAGAAAGTTGTGTGCTGTGCGCCAGTCACACCAGATTTTTTTTACTATCATTTGATTGGTTGAACGGATGGTTAGATAAAAAAAAAATATATTTTTAATTATTCAATTTTAGTTGCATGTGAATATTCTCTAGGAAATTCTAAACTCTTTACAAAAAATCCGATGCGAATTGGATTCGCGGTTCCCGAGTTATAGACAGTTGAAGATTCAAAATTTTATTTCTTTTCTGTCTTAATTATTTCCTGCTCTTAAATTGACCAAAGGAGGGAGGGTGGCGCCTGGCAGGCTCCCCCTCCCCTCCGCTCTGATTGTCGCCAGGCGCCCCCCCCTCCCCTCCCCCCCCTCGTTTCTAAGAAATAATAAAAATAATAATTTAATAGCTTTTAAGTCGAATTTTTTTTTTGGACATTTGGAAGAATTATAAAAATTGAACGAGAAAAAAAGAATTAATTAAGCAATCAGAGAATATTGACAAATAAATGATAGTTATATATTTAGTTAGATGTAAAATCTTTCAATTCTTCATCATCACATTTATTTGAACACAAGCGATATTTCCATCTTGTATTACTTACTCTAGGCTAGTTAAATATCAAAGTGTAAAATTTAATTTAGATGAAATGATTTGAGTACTTCAAACAATTTTCACAAAATTTTGATTTTACATCTTTTGATTTTACATCTAACTAAATATATAACTACTAGCCGCGCCGCCCGCCTTCGGCGGGCTTCGCGTCTAGCCAGGGGGCTACGCCCCCCTGGACCCCCAGACGCTGGCTCGGGCCGGCCTGCGGCGGACCCTCGCCTTTCTTAAATATGAGAAACGGGCTGGCGTCTAGACGGGGGGGGCTACGCCCCCCTGGACCCCCCCTCCAGCTGGCTCGGGCCCGCCTGCGGCGGACCCCTCGCCTTTCTTAATTAAGAGAAACTGGTTGTCGTTTAGGCAGGGGGGCTACGCCCCCCTGGACCCCCTCCAGCTGGCTCGGGCCCGCCTGCGGCGGACCCTCGCCTTTCTTAATTAAGAGAAACTGGCTGTCGTTTAGACAGGGGGACTACGCCCCCCTGGACCCCCCGCCAGCTGGCTCGGGCCCGCCTGCGGCGGACCCTCGCCTTTTTTATTCATTATAATAAAAAGAAAATTATTATTACTACGTATTCCAATCCAGTGCCTGCTTGAGGATTTGTTTATCTTCATAGAATACACAACTGCAAAGAATACATTAATTTTTCTCTATACATTTCCTATGGGAGAAATCGTAACTTTAAGAATTAATAACTCAAAAAGTTATGGGAATTTCGGGACCCGAGTATTTTTCCAGGACTCTCCATAACGTCCTCTATAAGGCTGCAAAATTTCGCTTCAAAATTCCAACGGGAAGTTGGTCAAACAGAGCGTGACAGACGGACAGACGGACGGACGGACAGACGGACGGACGGACAGACGGACGGACGGACAGACGGACACACCGCTATTATATATATAGATCATTTATTTGTCAATATTCTCTGATTGCTTAATTAATTCTTTTGATGTACTTTTTAAAAGGGCATCTAAATAATAATTGAAAATGAAATTTATTAATTTAAAAAAAAAAAATCGTTAGAGCGAATTTTGAGAAAACTGAAAAACTACATCAGTAAAGTACTAGTACTTTTTAGCTGATTTTGATTAAAAGCTTATTTCCACGCCTCAGGGGGGGGGGGGGGGGTGTCTTAACTTAAATATAAAATTTCAACCTCCTAGCTCAATTCCTTCATGCTTAAAATAGGCAAGAGAATGTAAAAAAAAAAATAAGGGGGGGCCGTGAGATATTTATTCGATTTACAAAGTTTAACAAGCACTGAACTAAAGGCCTAAAGGGATGGATTTTATTATTTAATATATTTATGAGAAATAAGCATCTCTTTGATTGAAGACAAAATATTATGAAATTTTATTTTTTCTCAAACGATCGGATTCTTTATAGATAAATATGCACGCATTCTTTTATTCTTATAGTTTAAAAAAAAGCATAAAAAGATCAATTTGTCAATAATTTCAAATGCTGGGGAGAGCATCGATTTGTTTTTTCAAATTCGATCTGCGCCCGGAGTGCAGCCAGGGAGCCTCGCTTCACTCTCGTCTAGGCTTTTATTCTAGCGCACAATCGCTTTTTAAAAACTCGTAATATCTTTCTTATTTGTCGTTCGATTTGTGGCAAAATGCAAAACTGGTCTTTTCAATCAATTATAAAGCTATAGACATTTATTTATTTAACTACGCCCACATAAAATGGGGCTTTATTTATTGCCTTTGACATCTTCAAATTTTAACTGCCTCTTTCATTTTCTAATTTATTGTTTTTTAATTAAATAGACACATTTAGGCCTTGATATTGATTGAATAACTTAGTATATAAAATATTCAAGCAAAAACAATCAAATTTTAGTCTCAAAACGTTCTGAAAATGATTAAAAATCGAAAATTTTCCAAATTTATTTTGATTTTTACTTTCTCTTAAAATTCAAAAATCAATTATTTTTTTTACTTTCTCTTACCTCTATATATATGTTAATATATATAGAGAGAGAAAGTATTGGTTTCATGTCAAAAATTCGATGTCGAGATTTTGATGGATCTTCACGTTTTGAGGTCCCCTGAATCCAAAAAAGTGGTTTTCGCGACATGGTCTGTCTGTCTGTGTGTCTGTCTGTGTGTGTGTCTGTGAACAAAATATCTCAAGAGCTAGGAGGTTGAAATTTTATATTTAAGTTAGTCACCCCCATGGGACGTGACACGAAGCTTTTGAACAAAATCGACCAAAAAGTACTAGCACTTTACTGATGCACTTTTTCAGTTTTTTTCGATTTTCTCAAAATTTGCTCAAACGATTTTTTTTAAAATTCATATATCAACTATTTTTTAGTTGCTCTTTAAAATGTATATTCTCATTTTGTGATTGAAATCTTCTGAAGACCACTTTACTCTTGTACTCCATAGAAAAGATAGGAGAAATGGTTGCCATGGTAACAAAATATAAACATTTTGCCATACTTATAAATTTTACATCGCCCTCGGGGCATGGCGTAGAGGTTAGCGTGCTAACCTCATATACCAAACGTCGCGGGTTCGGACCCCAGGCAGTCCGATGATTTTATTTAAGCCAATTGGATACCAAATGGCTTAAATAAGAATGCCTGGACCCCCCTATATGTATATTTATATAATAACGGTTATCGTCTAAAGTCTTAAATGGCCTGAGTTGCCGAAAAGACTGTGTGAATGTGTGTGTGAGTGTGAGTGTGAATGAGAAAAAGTGTGAATGTTTTTTTTATAAAAAAAAAAAAAAAAAAATTTACATCTTGAAAATCGAATGTACCATACTGTCGGAAACTAAATACACGTCGACACAAAAAATCTGGTGTGACAAGCACAGAACACGACTTTCGATTACCGAAGGTAAGAGAAAGTTGTGTGCTGTGCGCCAGTCACACCAGATTTTTTATGCTGTTCTCATTTTGCTTTCAAAATTGTTTGAAGACCACCATGGGCGTAACTAGAGAATTTGGCTGGAGGGGGGGGGAGGGAGGGGGGCACGAGCCTTCTGGGGGTTCAGACCGTGCGACGGGCCGGGGACCTATGGGAGAAATCGTAACTTTAGGAATTAATTACACAAAAAGTTATAGGAATTTCGGGACCGGAGTATTTATCCGGGACTCTCCATAACGTCCTTTACAAGACTGCAAAATTTCGTTTCAAAATTCCAAGGGGAAGTCGGTCAAACAGAGCGTGCGACAGACAGACAGACGGACACTCCGCAATTATTATATATAGACTTTTTCCAAATGAACTATGTATTTTTTATGATCACAATTACATTTCTAATTTAAATCTTTTTTTTTTTTGTAACATAACCTTAAAAAAAGAAAAAAGATAATTCCATATGCATACAAACTCTCAAATGTAATAAAATTTTTATGATAATAAAAGAAATGATTAAACACGTTTCTTTTTATGGCTATAACGAAATACAAACATCTCTGATTACATTTCGATTCGGATATTAAAAAAAAAAAACACCTGGTGTGACTTAACTCACAGCTCATAACTTTCTCTTAATTTTTGGTAATCGTAAATTGTGCATGTCACAGCAGAATTTTTAAATTTCTCCATTTAGATGAGGTAAGAATGGAGAAGTCAAGAAGAGAATCGATCTTTTCCTGAAAATAATCGACTTTTTAGAATCGAGTTTCAAGAAATAAATAAATTATAAATTGTCATATTGAAATATGATGGGTTATCGATAGATATCAGCACCTCCCTACCTTATAAAATACATATCCAATTCAAATTAATATAAATAATTAAAAATTAAATAACTTAAAAATATATTATATCTTAATAAATAAATATCTTTTATAAAAATATTAAAAAAAAAAAAAAAACAAATAAATTTAAATAAATTATCAAGTAACTCAATATTAAAAAAAAAAAGATTTTTAAGAACATATGAAAGAGAAAAGAGAGAGATTACTCCGAGTAATTAATTCTATCAAAGGAAGACATACCGGGGAGGACTGCGCATGCGCGACCAGGAAGGCTAGATGAAAAAAAAAAAAAAAAAAAAAAAGATGGCGATGAGTAGGAATTGAAGACACATGTCAACGGAGAGAAAAGAATCAAATTCGGCTTTTTCAAGCCTTCAATATAATCCAATACACGTGTATTTTTAAACAATCTTTTATTCAGAAGAATCTGATCCACCACTGGGATCGAAAAAGACTGGCGAAGACGACATCCGAACGAAGCAACGTGACTTCAACTCGCTTGGCTCTCCTCAGCTCCCCGGGTCCATCAAGACATCGGCAAAGCTAAGGAAACATCATTTTTTATTCTCATGAGATCTATTTGAAAACAATCTAGATTGATCAGTAAACAATAATAATTAATAATCTCTTTCATATATTTTTAATAAAAGTGCACACAAAAATAAATTTGATATAAAAAAAAAACATCCATTTTTATAAAAAAAAAAAAAAAAATTGAAAATTGAAAAAAAATAAAACTTATTTTTCTCAATACATAAACAGAGCTCTGAAATTATTTCAATTATTGAACATTCAATTACAAAGTAAAATCTTTAATAATAATAATTTTTTAATTTTTAATAATAATCAAAAGGGTTGGGAAGTTAATGAATCTAATAAATAAATTTCAAGGCCTTATTAATAATTTTTATTTAAATAATAAATTTGTAACTGTTTAGGAGTGAATGAAGGAATAATTAAGTAAATGCGAAATCAAGAGTCGCGGGAGCGACTCGTCGCCGAGCATGTGAAAAGCAAAAGAAAGCAAAGAAACTCTTAATTCTATCATTTAGTTGATATTCCAATAGATGCCAATGGCCCATTGCATTTAGATGGACGAGTCGTCCCTAGACTATATTATCAAGAATGATTTTAAATCCTTAATAAAAGATAGGGACGTGAAAAAATCTTTTTGAGAAACTTTTCTCTTTCTGGGCGAATATCTCAAAAAGGTTTTAAGATATCGGAGCCAAATTTTTTTTCTATTAAACTAGAATAAATAAGGATTATTTTGAGCACGAATTCAAAAAAAAATTCCAGTCCCAAAAAAGAATGGCAGAGGCTCAAAGTTGAGATTTTGCCAATTTCGGAAGGTCAAAAGTTAGTCTCTTATTTTTCCTTTTTTTTTTTTTTTTTTTTTTTCTTTTTTTTTCTTTTTTTTTTCATTCTTTTCTTCAATTTTCAAATTTTTAGACAAAGCTACAGGTTTCCCTGCTGGACCGATTAGGATGAAATTTAAAATACAAATAGATACTATCAAAAACCCGATACCTTTGATATAAAATTTCATTTTGGATCAAAAGTGACTTTTTGAGAGGTATTCAAAATTTCAAATTTGTCCTATCTTTAACGTGGCGAAAAGACAATTCTAACTATTTTGCTCCCTGATGACGTCATCTATAAACATATCTATTAATATTAGTAATTTTTATCCCTAATGGAATAAAAATTTTTAGGATAGATCCATTCAGATAGAAATAGATTAAAGTGATAAGAAGAGGTGCTACCAACATAACAAAAATAAAAAACCTAAAATTCTATAAAATTTGGTGAAATCCTATGTTTATCGTTTCGAATGGATACCAAATGATATATTTACATTCTACCAACATAACAAAAATAAAAATCCTAAAATTTTATAAAATTTGGTGAAATTCTATGTTTATCGTTTCGAATGAAAACCAAACGAAGTATTTACAATCTACCAACATAACAAAAATAAAAAACCTAAAATTTTATAAAATTTGGTGAAATCCTATGTTTATCGTTTCGAATGGATACCAAACGATGTATTTACATTCTACCAACATAACAAAAATAAAAAACCTAAAATTTTATAAAATTTGGTGAAATCCTATGTTTATCGTTTCGAATGGATACCAAACGATGTATTTACATTCTACCAACATAACAAAAATAAAAAACCTAAAATTTTATAAAATTTAGGGAAATCCTATGTTTATCGTTTTGAATGGATACCAAACGATGTATTTACATTCTACCAACATAACAAAAATAAAAATCCTAAAATTTTATAAAATTTAGGGAAATCCTATGTTTATCGTTTCGAATAGATACCACACGATGTATTTACATCCTACCAACATAACAAAAATAAAAATCCTAAAATTTTATAAAATTTAGGGAAATCCTATGTTTATCGTTTCGAATAGATACCACACGATGTATTTACATCCTACCAACATAACAAAAATAAAAATCCTAAAATTTTATAAAATTTGGTGAAATCCTATGTTTATCGTTTCGAATGGATACCAAACGATGTATTTATTTTTTACTGTTTGGAATGCATATTAAAAGATTTATTCATGGGATAACTTAATATTTAATAAACAAAAATTAATAAATAATATTTTCATGTAATATTTCACAAAAAGAAGTGAAATCTCAGCCAAAAACATCGGAGATGCAAAAAGGGGCGCCTCGCATTATTTTTGCCTAGCGTCGAGGTGAAATCAAAAAAATGCGCCTCGCTTTTCTGATTTATATAAAAGTGAGGATATATGAAACAAATAAAATTCTGTAAGGGTTTTATTTAAGTGAAAATATTTCCTCGCTTTTATATAAATCAGAAAAGCGAGGCGCATTTTTTTGATTTCACCTCGACGCTAGGCAAAAATAATGCGAGGCGCCCCTTTTTGCATCTCCGATGTTTTTGGCTGAGATTAAATTAACAAAACAGAATTTTTAATATAATAATTTTCAAATACAATTTTCTTAAATGAATTTTTTTTTAAATGAATTTTGTAACGTTTCGGTAACGGCTTCACGGGTACCTGAAACAACAGTTAAAAGATATATGTATGTATTTGTGAGGAATCCTATATAAAACAGAATCAATAAATTTTTTTTATAATAATTTTTTTACTTTCTCTTACCCTATATATGAAATATATAGAGAGAGAAAGTATTGCGATCATGTCAAAAATTCGATGTCGAGATTTTGATGGATATACATGTTTTGAGGTCCCCTGAGTCCAAAAAAGTGGGTCCCGCAAATTGGTCTGTGTGTGTGTGTGTGTGTCTGTATGTGTGGAACCATTTTTTTAGCATGAAGGAATTGAGCTACCGGATTGAAATTTTATATTTAACTTAGGTACCTTTGAAGAATCTCAAAATAAGCTTTTGAACAAAATCGGCCAAAAAGTACTAGTACTTTACTGATGTACTTTTTCAGTTTTTTTCGATTTTCTCAAAATTCCCTCCAAGGATTTTTTTAAAATTCATAAATTAACTATTTTTTAGATGCTCTTTAAAATGTATATTCTCATTTTGCCGTTGAAATCTTCTGAAGACCACTTTACTCTTGTTCTTCATAGGAAAGATAGAACTGGTTGCCATGGTAACGGAATTTAAATCTTTTTCTTTTTATTAGATTAAAAATCAATTATTATTTAAATTCCCATTTTTTTTTTATTTTATTTGTGTCTTTAATTGTTTCGGGAAAACATATATTACTCTCTTTCTCACTTGCAAACATTATCGCCTGTCTCTCCGCCTTCTCTCATAGGCCTAATGTTAATTTCCTATAGGGATTTATATGTTAATTTCGATTCAAAAGGGGGTCCCCTTTGGAACTTTTTACGCATTTAAAATTTTTTTTTCCAATTCTTATGAAATTTTGTATTTATTTACGATTCTATATTGTGTATAAAATGTCCAAATATGAGATTAAAATTTTGAAAAATAACCATAGTTTATTTGAAGCAGTCAACATTTAAAATGCAAGTTTGAAACTAAGGTGCTATCGGAAACTAAATATATCTCGACACAAAAAATCTGGTGTGACCAGCACAGTGCGCAACTTTCTCTTACCGAAGGGTAAGAGAAAGTTGTGTGCTGTGCGCCAGTCACACCAGA
>JAKCPI010001212.1:0-17280 GCA_023213315.1 Euborellia annulipes
ATCAAATTTTGCTTTATTTCTGAAGTAACTATGAGTTCAACCTTTGGATCTGTGGAAGATTTCGCCTATAGAGCAGCGTTTTCCAAACTGTGAGGGCGCCCAGGGAGGCCCGGACTAGTCTTAAGGGAGGCGCGAATATTAACCACAGCGAGCAATTTCCTAAATGATTGCTAAAGTCTTATAAATAAAATAATAAATAATATAATAGCTTGTATTAATAAATTTTTTTTGTACAAAAAAGTTTGTATTTGTATTATTTTATAAAATGGGGGGGGGGGGAGGCGTGATAACATAAAGTTTGGAAACTACTGTTGTAGAGCAAGTAATTGAAATTGAATGAGGTAAAAATAATTTAAATCAAACTGTTTCTGTCATTTCATAATTGCTTATTTTAACATTCGGCAGCACCCTTTGAATTCCGGCAAACTTACTTTAAGGTACGAGTCTCGAGGTGCGGCCACAATTTTGAACCTATCGACTCCAATTTTTTTTTTTTTTTTTTTTTAATTAAAGCTATTTAAAATATATACGCCCTCGGGGCTTGGTGTAGAGGTTAGTGTGCTAACCTCGTATACCAAACGTCGCGGGTTCGGACCCCAGGCAGTCCGATGATTCTATTTAAGCCATTTGGATACCAAATGGCTTAAATAGAAATGGCTGGACCACCAATAGATATTTTCATGAAATAACAGTTATCGTCAAGTCTTAAATGGCCTAAGTTGCCGAAAAGACTGTGTGAATGTGAGTGTGAATGAGAACAAATTGTGAATGTTTAAATATATATATATATATACAACTTATAAAAGTCCTTTTTTTGATTTTCAAAAAAAAAAAAAAAAAATTTATTTAGATTAATCACATTCAATAAAAGATATTTTAAAAAAAATTCGGTCTATATCTTTGCTTATGTGTGCCAAATTTTATTACAATCCCGTTCCGCTCCCTTGTTAGTGTCATCACTTTAAAAGAAATATCTTTTACCTTTTTGCCTTGCCAAAGGCTGTTGTGAATAGTAAAGGCGTCGATTGTGACTGTTAGATGTTTTGTATGCACTTGAGAGAACCGCTTGCCGCCCGAATTATATTTGAAGAATTTATCAAACATCCGATCCGCCACTTGCCTGGAAAGAAAAAAAAAACATTGTTAGATTACAATGGTTGGTTGAGGAAGAAAAAGAGCAACTAAATGATTGTTGACCTTGGTCCTGTTCCATAGAGCTTGTGGACGTCCTCGCGGTCAGGACAATAACTATAGAGAGCTCGAAATTGGAAGCCAGCATCTCGGAACAAGATAAGGAAATGTTTGGCCTCGCTCCGTGCGATCTCCTCGAGAACACGAGACTTGGCCTCGCGATTAACGGCCCCGGGAAATACACAGTATTCGACTGCATTTAACATGATGCCTCGATTCGACTTGGTCGCCGGTTGTTTGTACAAGCGTGGACCAGTGTACTCGAGCATCGAACTGAAACATCACAAAATATTATTATTATTTTTTTAACCTAGAATCTCGTAGGTGCTTCAACTTACCACCAAATGACTGATTATTTAAAATTAAACAACTACACAAGACAATGGCAATGATCGAAAATTTTCCCGGCAAGTGGGATTTGAACCCGAGTTAGATGGCAACTCTAGATTCGTAATCCGCAGCTTATCCGATTAGCCACGAGCCTCCTCATTTTATTTCATTCTTCTATCGATCTTATTTTTAGAGTCATTTAATTTTAAAACCAAGAATTCATTTGGTGGACATCATGTCACTTATGCCCATTTGCATTCAACACATCTTAGATCTTAAGCTCGCCTTGAGCCTTCCATAACCTAAAAAGCGAAGTGTGGCATTTTACCTATTCAACTATTTATATAATTATATATAGAATATATATTTTTTTGAAATAAATCTATGTATCTTATTTATTTCGCGATGGAGGCACAAATAGAGGATCTTAAGACCCAATTTCCTGATTTCAAATTCAATTGTAAGATATAAGATGAGCTCAAGATCTAAGATGTGTTGGTGCAAACGGCATTTATTATTTAGAAGGTGTTAAATGATAGAGACAGGCAGGTTTATTTGAATTTAATATCACAAGCCAGAGCCGACGTTTCGGTCATATTTAGGACCACTCTCAGAGCCAAGCCATTGATCCTCTTGGGGTTATTTATGAATAACAAGAATAACATGTCCAATACAATACCCAAATTGGTTTGTGAGTTTTAATAAATTACCTAGGAGTAGAAGTGTCGCTGGCTGCATCGTCGCCAGGTCTGCGTTTAGTAAGTAACCCTGGAGGCAAAGAGCCAGGCCCACTAGGCGAGGGCAGATGCCGGAGAGAGCCTCCATGATGGCCTCCCATGCCACCGCCCATGCTCATCCCAGGCGATGGCGCCCTTCTGGGCGGCGTGGCTCTCCCAAGTCCCGAGTCCGTATCCGCGTATCGGTACACGTAGCTGTCTTGATCCGTACTCGAACCTGGTAAACAAACGAAGCAAAATCGCGTTTGAACAACGAAGGGAAAAAATATCGCCGAAAGCCATAGCCCGAAAGAGAAATGGAAATTCCCAAAATGTTAAATTATTTACATTTTTGTTTAAAAATGGATATCAATTAAAATATTTTTTTATGAATGAGTCAACCATCGACCAGTGAAAAACAAATAAAGAAAAATGAAACTCGCTGCGATTTGACTAAATAAATAAATTGATTATTTTAGTTCAAATCTAAGCCTGGAGGCCAAAATCTCTTAAAAGAAGCAACAAAAATGAAGATTCTCCTCTATTACGTGTCCACTTTTAAGCAGGTGGGAAAATAAATTTGTCTATAAATATTTCTTTATTCTGTTTTCAAGCCCTAGAATTATTTTATTTTTTGAATGATCGTTTTTAACTTCACTCAAGAGCAAAGAAATGGAATCACTCTCTCTTTTCATTAATTTTTGTTTCATTATAATTTCTCAGAAATGTAAAGATATTTCAGTCTTTAAAATAAATGTATAATAAAAACCATATTGAAATATTTCATAATCTTATTTTGTTTACAAGTATTGTCGCTGATTATAAGCTATAAGTTAACATTTATTCCATTGTGCTCAATTATCCATTAGTCACTAATAATAAATGAACTGGAAAACTCCCACAAAAGTTGTAAAACAATTAAATGTTGGTCAGTCAGCTGTTTCTAAGATTTACAAGAAATTTATAGAGACTGGGAGTTATGAAAGAAGTTAAGCAACTCGATGATCGATTTATTGTTAGGAACATCCTTCGAAATTGACACCTAACAGGCCTGCCACAGAAATTGCATTCAACACTTGCAAATGAGATGATTCCATTTGATCCGTTGAGAGGCCGATTTAAGCTACTGAATAAAGAAATAGTTATAAAAAAAGTTTCTTTCCTTTGTCATTAAACTCTAGCACATGCTTAAAATTGGACAAGAGAAGGAAGGATCTTCATAATATTATTTTCAATCTTTTAAATAACAGTTTTCTATGTATAAGGGAGAGACGTATCAATAATATACACAAGCCCTATACCCGGAGTATCTGTGTGTGTGTATATATATATATAAATATAATATATATATATATAAAGGACTGAGTAGAATATAAAAATAATTTTGATTAATCTGAAATTTTGAGTAGAGCTGGACTCGAACCAGGATCTCCCAGTTTTGTCACTGTTCTAACATTAGAGTGCATTCTGATATACAATATATATATATACTAAAAAGCAAAATTCGCAACACATAATTTTTTTCTCTTTGCAAATTTCAAATTTATTTTCAAATCAAGGACAAAGTTATCATTTATTTTTAGTTGTTAATTTTAAGTTTTTAAAATTTGAATTGGATGAAGATGAGTTAGTGTGTCCAAATCCCACATTAAAAAAGTGAAATATGTGCAAGCAACACACAAAACGTGTTTGTGTGTGTGTGAGTTTATGGGTAATGGTAAAAAATTTTGTATTTTTAATTATTTATTAGAGAAGAGAGAGAGAGAGAGAGAAGTAAAATTCCCAACTTTGTATGTTAAGCTTAAAATTTTAATGTTTTTTTTTTTTAAATTGTATTAGTATAAATGAAATATAATTAAATAGAGAAAATTAGCAAATAGAAACCGTAGTTCACCTGAAAAGTGCAATGAATTCATGATTAAGAAATAAAATAAAATAAAAAAAAAAAAAAAGAAAAACGTTGAGATTCCAAGAGCAGCTGTAGAAAAAATGTTTCATTTTAATAATAATAAATATTTATATATAATCACAAAACATGACAAGATACGAAAAAATGAGCGTTTAGAGACCAAAGAACCAGAACAAAGTGCTTAAAAAAATAAATAAATATTGGCGACAAACCCAAAAAGCGAAAAAAAGGAGTGAATTGAATATGAATAAACCAACTCCAAATAAATAATAAAAAAAAAAATTGTTCAAGATCGTTGACAAGACTCCAAGAGACCAAAGCAAAAAAAAAAAACTACGAGAAATCACATGAAAGCCATATGAGGCGAGCCAAGGTGGGCGGACTCGCGGACCATCATCGCATTCGCTCACAAGGGATCTAACATGTTAAAATATATTGCGCTCACTCGGGGACACAACTATTTATTATGTATTTACTGTTTATATATTGATTCTAAATATACGAACACCAACATCTAAATCGGAGGTTTCAGGTGGAGAGAATTCATTCCGGGGAGCCACAAAACAATATCTAGGAAGCAATGCAATCTTGAAATAAATCAATTCAATAAAATTGAAGCATCAATAAAATAAATATTGAATATTTCTTCGAAAAAAGTTCAAATTTTATTTAGAAAAAAAAAATTTCTATTGTTTCTTTAAGGTAAACTAATTATTTATTTTTATTCAACAAATTTATTTATTCATTCAAAATGAAATTTTTTTGATGAATAATAATAAATAAATAAATACTTTTTTTATTACAAAAGATTGAAGCGATTTCACAGCTCCCCAATAACTTTATTATTTGACATATTGACACAGTGCTTTGCACACGCATAGAAAATCTCAAAAAGTTTTTTGCCATTTACAAATATTCGATATGTGCCCCCCTGATGATTCTGCAGACATCCAAGTTCCTCCAATGCCCTATCAATGTCTTCAAAAGCTCTGTTGATGCGAGCTCGCAGTTCTGGCACGTTCCTTGGTATGTGAAAGATTCAGTATTTAAACCCCTCTACCAAGCAACGTGCCAGAACTGCGAGCTCGCATCAACAGAGCTTTTGATCATATTGATAGGGACATGCTGCGCCGAGTGTGAGACGAACTTGGATGTCTGTAGAATCATTAGGGCGGCACGTATCGAATATTTGTAAATGACAAAAAAAACCTTTTGAGTTTTTCTTTCTGTGACAATATGTCAAATAATAAGTTATTGTCGCTTCAATCATTTGTTATAACCCTGTATTTAATATGAGATGCGTAAAACACTTAAAGTTTTGACTAAAGAAAAATATTTTAGATTCACCAAGCATCAGGCACTGGGAAGAATAAAATACATTTTCTCCTTCTGTCCTGACATCTTTTTCTTCTGATTTTTTTTTCTCATTCCGACTTCACATGATATCAGATCATTTTTCAGTTTAATTCAGTAAATTCAATTCCCAACAAATTCAAGAAAAGAAAATTTGATATAATTATTTTTTTCTCCTATCTGTTTATTAAAGAGTGGTCCCTCTTTAATAAGGGCAGATGTTGGTCCACATCTGCCCTTAACTTTATAGGCCAAGAAAAAAAAGAAAAATTTTTGTTCATTTCTCTTGGTGAATCTAAATATATTTTTTATACCTTCCAGAAATCAAAAATCTATAAAATAAATCATTAATCGGACAAATGGAGAAGAAAACAGACTTTTTTATTTAACATTTGAAAAGGAGTCTTGCTAAAATATATCCATATTATTTTAAAGAAAAATTATATACGCATATGTCAGTCGCTGAAGCCTTCCACAAGACATAGCCTGTATATATAGAAGCAAGATTGCTTTTAAAAACAAACAAAGGTGGAATAATTATTTTGCTTCAATTTTTAAAGATGGATTTAACAAATATTTTAATTTTGACAAAATTAGTATTTGTCTATTATCTGTTTTCTCTCTCAATTAATCCTTAAAATCTAATCTTTTAGAAAAATTTAATTTTTGGTTCTTTGTTTTATTAAATAATAATGAGAGAAAATCAATCAAGCATTATATTAAAATGATCGCCATGCTAATACGAGAATACAGAATCCATTTCCTTTTTCGAAGAATTGAATGCATTCAATTTTGAAAATTTTGCCAACATACAAAGTTAATTTTAAAAATTTTGAATTTAATTTTTTTTTTTTTTAAATATGCAAACATCAATATGAACAATCTTGCAAGTAGAGGGAAGAGACGAGGCCCCCCGAAATTTTATACTGCCCCTCCCTCCCCATGCAATTTTGATTTCGCCGGCAATTTTTCCGGGTGTCGTTCCACTTGGCTTTTCGTCTCACAAACTAACTGTGTTTAAGGCCAAAAAGCGAGGCTTTAGCGTGTTTTATGTTTATTTGATCTTTTTTTTGAAAAAAAGCTCTGTTGTGTGTCTTGAGACCCAACCACCAACGAACGGAAAACGCAGGTGATGACGTCAAAGTTGGTCGTCCTCGATGTTGACATCGACATCGACATGGACACCTCAGGGCCTGCTTACCGCTCAAATTCATAAGCGAGTTGGATTTTCTGCCCCGACTGAGGTGCATCGTGGCCGATGTGTGGTATCCGCCGGCGCCGCTACCGCTATGACTTGGATATCGCATTCGGCCTCCCGACGAACCCGATGACGAGCTCTGATATCTCGGCAATGAAGAATCTGTCCAGGGGCGGAAGGGGCCGGGCCAAGGGCGCATGCCAAAACAGATTAACGAGTGCTATTGGTTCGGCAACTCAAATTCACAAACATTACTAATTATTATATTTTATACTATCCATTTCATTTATTTCTCTTTGAAATATTAACAATGAAAATTAAAAAAAAAAGGACGAAAATAAATACTTTTAATTTAATCTAGTCAAGCTATTTTTTTTTTTTGGAAATTGGATCTTTTTAGAAATTAAGAAAGTGAATTAATAATTTTTAATAATGAAAAATTTAAAAAGAACTGTGACTGTAAGCTTAAAGGCGATGAGACTTGCTTGGGTAGCCAATTTATAATTATTTTATTGAAATAAACGCCCTCTAGAAAATGAGAGATGCAGCTAAGGTTTTTCTTTATTTATTCAATTCACTCTGCTGACGTTTCGGTTCTGTGTTTGTACCATCTTCAGAGCTGGAGAATAGTCAATATTAAAGTGTCACAGTGAATTTTATACATTGTCGAACCAAACTCCTATACAACAAATACATACATGTATTCATTATATAAGAGTTTGTTCAACAATATATAAAACTCCACTAATGACACTTTAATAATGACTATTCTCCAGCTCTGAAGATGGTTCAAACACGGAACCGAAACGTCAGCAGTGTGAATTGAATAAATAAAGAAAAAACCTTAGCTGCATCTCTCATTTTCTACCCTCTAATTAATATTACATCACAGCTATAAATTGCGTTTTGTAATAATATTTAAAGATTTCGAGTAAACGCATTAAAAATGATCAATATTGCCAGAAATCTTCTTACTACGAGTAATTTAGCATAAATTCACAGTAAAGATGACCTTAATCAAGTTGAAAATGTCGGCTTAGAAATAAAGATTTGGAAATTAAAAACAACATTATAAGAGAAATAATGAAATGAATAGAACAGGGCATTTACCAGGTGTAATCTATCTCTAACTCTAATAAAATAAAATAAAATTTGAGATTGTTTGCCGAACTAATATCATCGTTCTTGATGCTAAATAAATAAAAAAAATAATTGATCTAAGGATAAGATAAAATTGTTTGATATTAAATATATAAATATAATAGTAGTTGTTGTTGGTGGTGGTTGGTTGGTTGGTTGGTGAGCTAAGCAAGCAGGTGGTACCTCGTGAGGTCTTGTAGGAGCCACGGCGTCCAAGTTGTGAGGTGGCCCGGCATGGGGAAGCACCACGGCCATCGTCCGGAGAATCTAACAACACATATTCATGTACCAGCCCCAAAAGACTACGACTACGTACAGAAAAACATCAAACAACGACAACTCAACATCCCACAATTTTATATTTCTTTTAAAATAATTATTTTTGAAAAAGTGCCAATGAATTATCCATTCCAAGATCCATTTTCGAAAATTCTCTGAATGCTTTCCAATACCCGGATATGGGCATTATCAAGGAACTACTTCTTCGTTTTCAAAAATACTTTTAGTTTCTTCTTGAAAGGAGACATCTTGAGTGTTTATATTTTTTGAAAATAATTGAGTTATAAAATAATAATAAAAGAGAATGTATTATATTATAACAGATTAAGACCTTTATGTTAGGTTCATCCATATCTGCTTGTATAAAAAAAACAAATTTGCTTAAATGAGGAAATCATTTTCTCTTGAATAACTTTAAAGAGAAAGTTGTTCGTACGAACAATTTTATATACAGCCACGCAATTATAATAATTTAAAGAGAAAGTATTGGTTATAAATTATCTAAATTTTTCACCCTGAAATTTTTTAATATAGGCCTACTTTATAGCATCCGGTTTGGGTCACAATTTTCTGAACGCTTCAAAAATTCATCATTTTTTACAAAACAGTGAAGAACTTTTAGAAGGAAAAATTAACTGTAGTTTTAATACATAAATATTTTTAACATGATGGCTATGATGCCATGAATCCGATGGTCAAAATTCTTTTGATCAGATATACTATATATGAACCCTGTTATTCAATGGTGTGTCAAAGACCAAATATCGAGTTTTGAGAAAATCAACATTAAAGTTTTTCTGATTTAAATTGTTTTTATTAGATTATATATCATTTTTTTTGTCAATTGTGCAAGTAAATACTGTAATTATGGCAGATATTCATAAATTATCTCTAAAAATATGACTAATTTAGAGAAAAAAATAAAATATAAAAAATTATTTTTACAAAATTCTCTATGTGCGATATATAATTGTAAAAAATGCTTCAAAGTCCTTTGACCCGTGATTGAAAAATTCTCTAAGTCCAATTATATTTGCAAAAATGCTTCAAAGTCTCTTTATATTTAATACTAGTAGCATAGAAACTTTTTATCAAAATCACATTCATCAATTTTAAATAGTATTAATATTTTAAAATTAAATACAAAGTGATATCAAAATTTTCTCATCAATTAATTTCTGAATAAATAGCTTGGAAACAGTAAATCAAAGTTATAATAATGAAATAGACTTAATATTACGGCCACTTCAACCTAACCTAACCTAATATTATTTATTTTGTTGTCTTTTCGAAATCGCACTGATCCTCATCCTCATCTTCATTTTCATTATCAGGAATAATATCAAAAAATTAAATTTTGACGTCTACGAATTCAGAGAAAATTTTCTCATTTTTCAAAAAAAAAAAAATGATTTTTGTTTATTTAAGGGGAAAAAATATATATAATATTATTTGGTAAATAACTTTTTATTGGTTGTTAAAATCACACTGGTTAAAACTCAATTAAACAATATTAATTTATTGTTAATTGGAAAATTATATATATATATAGTTCATAGAAAAAGATAGAAAATATTATAGAATTAGGCTAAAAGAAATTAAAAAATGAATTATAATATAACTATTGATAATTTTTGTAGGTTATGAAATACTTGTATTAAATTTCAACAAATGGAATATAGTAATGGTGTATTGAATATATAAATTTGAAATAAATAAAATTAATATTTTCTTGAGTTTATATTAAATACCTCTAAACAATAGCGATGCCGGTGTTCATAATTGAAAATACTTAGGGCATAAACGCAACAATATATCTCAAGCGTATAGTTGTTTACGATGTCTTGCACTTGACGCACAAATGAAAAATTGTTCTTTTCAAATTAAGTATTACGAAACAACATGTTAAGTACATAAATCATTATTGAAAAATGTAAAATCCTGCATTGAAATATTGTAAAAATAATTTTATGCTTTTTACATTAAAAATAAATTTTTTTAGGACATATTTCATAAAAAATACTATTAATTAAAGCATTTGAAACAATATTCCATGCTTAACTCAATTTTGAATTTTTTGGTCTTTGACACACCATTGAATAACACGGTTCATATAGATGACCAGAAAACCATTATTTTAAAAGTATTTACGTATTAAAACTGCTGTAATTTTTCCTTCCAAATTTTCTTTTGTTTAATAAAAAAGAATTATATATGTAAGACTAAAAAGATCAGAAAACGATTATCGAAACCAAGCCTTCAATTGAATTGAATTTTATGGATGAATCCTTCCTTGCAATATTTAATTGTGTCGTTTTTCATTCAATATTTTTAAAATAAAAAAAATTAAGAAGATAAAATTTTTTCTAACTTAAGAACCAAAGAATTAAAAAATGAATTGATTTTTAATTTATTCAAAATAAATAACAGACCTATAATTGATTTTTTAAAATATATTGTAGATATTATTTTCATTAATTTAAGTTTAAAAATAGATATTAGTGAGAGGCTCACCAGTTAGATTCGTTGTTGAGCCCTTTTTGCTTCTACTACCAGGACTGAGCACACCTTCTCCAGTGCCGGCAGGTAAATCGGCAGAGTCCACATGGATAGTCTTCGGCCGTGGACGGGGTCCCGTACCCCCCTGGACCCCCTCGAGGTCGCATTCGTGGGGTGGTGAGAGTCGAGGGGCCACCAGAGAGAGATCCATATCCACTAGCAGCAGCCGCCGATGCCAGGGAGGCATCCACCACTTTACCTAAATGAGGGGAGGGGAAGAAGGAAATTAATTAATTTTCTTGGTTATATTTATCACGAATATGTTTATTAAAGCTTTTTGTGGTTTGTATTATTATTATTATTATTATGGGAGTTTTTAATTATAGACCATATTTTGAATTAATTATTTATTAAAAATATAAATATTGTACAACGTTTCGACTGCTTATTTTGTAGTCGTTTTCAAGTAGTGTACATTTGCTCTACGACTCAAGAGAACTAGCCTCTAAGGTTTGGTTATTGTATTATAAATATAATTGGAATAATTTAATAATAATATTTTGTACCATCTACGAAATGCTAAAAAAATCAAATTAAAAAAACTTATTGTAACATCATGCTTTTTATGTAAACACTTGCTTTAATGATTGTTTCTAACGTCATGGGAATGAGTGTAGATGGCACTGACGCTTTTCGTATATAAAATGCGCGTAACGGTCCCTTAGAGGTTAGTTCACTAGAGTCGGAGCACGTGCACAATGAAAATGACTACAGATTAAGCAATCGAAACGTTGTACAGTATTAATAATCAATTTTTTAAAAGTCACAAAAACAATGTAAAAAAAACCGACTAATCTACCTTCTCGCTCTGCTTCTTCCAGAGCTTTTTTAAGTTTATACTGTTCCAAAATTGCAGCTCGTCGCATGCGATCCTCAGCCTTCTTGAGCTCTCTCGCCTCTTGTTTCGCTTTATCGACTTCCCTTCTCCTTTGAGCTTCCGTTGCTTTTGCCGCTTTTACTTCCTCTTGTTGCTGACGTCGTTGCAACGAGAGTAACATGATCCTCTCTTTTTTTCTTTCCATTTCATCAAGAGCTTGAGGATCAGGATCCAGCGAGTCCCAGAGCCGATTACGAGTCCGACTGCTGGTTCACTGGAAGCCGCTTGGCCAGCTGGTGATGATGAAGTGACTATTGATGGAGGGGCTTTGACTGCTGGAGGCTCGTTATAGTCGTTACTGACTGGAGGAGAATATCTGAAATTAAATTTGGCGAAGTGATTAAAAACAAGAGTTTTTGAAATGATGATGATAACAAATAAAAATTTATTATACCCTCGGGAAGATAAATCAGAAATTGGCTGCATCGAAGACAAAGGCTCTTTTTTCGGAGAGGCACGTTTCACTCTTAAAGGCGGTTTCGGGCGTTTTGGTTGATCGTTATCGAATGAAATATAAAAACCTTTCGATTCCGAATCTTCTATTGTCATTGTGAGAGGTTGGGGTGTTTGTGTTGCCAGTGGAGGTGATGACGATTGACTCATGTCCATCTACAAAAACACGAAAGCAATTATTTTATGAGGATTAGTTTTTTCTAGGACGTAATATTTTCTCACCTGTTGTCTTTGGAGTGATTGCCTCAATTGAGGCCGGGTAGGAGATGGAATTCGATAAGTTCGAGAGCCGGATGTAATATGCAGTCCACGAATTCCATCAGAAAGAGGTTGAGAATGATCTAGAGGTCCTGGATCTTCTCCAATAAAAGAAATGCTTTGAGGTTCCATGACATCTGCCGAAGGCGCTGGCAGAGGTGCATGGTGCACAGGCATGCTATGGCTAAGACAAAATATAAATAAAAATCATTTATTTATAATATTATTTATTTATTAATGAACATTTTTTTTCTCTTACCCAATATTGTTGGTGTTGACTGAATTAGTTGCTGTTGGGTCTGAGAGGAGTTGAGAGATTCGACGGTGAGGAGATGATTCCGAAGTGGCTGTCGGAGCTCCATGCAGTTGGAAAGTGAATGGGCCGTTCCCTGAAGAATCTCCATTCTGGTATCGGGGTTCAGGCGCCCAAGACTGCGGTTGTGTTGAAGCGCTCTGAATTTAACAAAAATTTCATTCTTTATTAAAATTTCAATGAATTTACAACTAAATTAGTCTAATGTTTCAATCCCTTATTACAAAATATAATAAAAACATAAATGTATTTTAGTGAAATATTCAATGATATATATAATAAGAGTTTAAATAATAAATAGAGCAAACAAAAGTAACCTGTTGGGCCCAAGTACGTCGGCTCGGCTGTTCGTGCAAATAAAATTGGCTCATTGATTGCCTGTCAGTCTCATCCTCATAACGGTTATGGATAGGTTGATGCGAAGGGGTTGAATGACTAATTGGCTGTTGAGGAGGCGACGCTTGGCCAGGATGATGGTGCATCGTCTGAATATAAAAGACATGTGTTAAAATTTTCTCTATTTAATAAAATTTAAAATATTATCACATAAGAGAAAAAAGTATTTATTTACATGATGAATTCTCAGATCTTCTGTAATATCGTTGTGTATGTGAGGATGGTGTTGAAGAGCAAAGGACGTCCTCTCAGGAGGGGTATGCTGTTGGCCATCAATATTATCCACTCCATCATATAAAGAGTTTCCAGTTCCTGAGCCCTGTTTAGACACCGCTTGAAGAAAAGCTGCTTTCCCAACCTAGGAACAAATCATATTTGCGATTATTGTGATGTTATTTTAATTAATTTTTACTATTTTTATTTAATAATAGATGAAAGGAAAAGATTAATACGTAGGGAGAGAGGATGTCAGCCAAACAAGATATCCTCTATCTAATGAAAATCCTAATATAAGAAAACGTTTCGGCTTTAATTAGGTAAAGCATTGGGATTTTCATTGGATGGAGGATATCGGGTTTAGCTTCCTCTCTCCCTATGTATTAACCTAATTGTAACAATCGGAAAAAATTTATCAATCGCATTCTACGTGAACATTGTGAGTAAATCTCACTTTTTTTCGGTTATCTGGGTAAATCATATATAATTATAAGTATTGTCTTAACACCACCTATATTTTGTATTCCAATATATACTTTTTTTATTAAATATTGTCTTGTTTGTTAGCCTTTTCGAGACTCACCATTTAAGTCATTGCAACTATTTTTTTCTCGTAATTAAACCTTTGTGTAAAAATCACAAACTTTAGAAAAGTAGAATTTTCAAAATAATTGATTAAATTTCCAAACTATGAATTCATCCTTTAGTTTACAAATATATTTTTTTTACAAATAAAAATAAATTAAAAAATGTTGCCTTTTGTCGGTGTCGATTAATGGCAACTTCTTGTCTTCTCTTTTCGCCTTCAATACGTCGTCGTTTCTCTTCAAGTTTTAGCCTAACATTCAGTAACTGTTGGGCCGTCATATGCGCTTGAGCTTGAGCTTCCGCTGCAGCCGCTTCAGCTTCTGCGAGAGCTTCAGGTGTTGCTTCATCAGAGCCGCCCAGCTAATAAATTAAAAAATTAATTACTAACATGATTTTAATTAGTACGGTTTCTTATTTCTCTACCCTGGGTCATAAAAGAACGAAAGCAGCAACTTGGAGGAAATGTACTGACTGTTTAAAAAAAGTCAACCAAAAAATAATAGAAAAAATTTGGTGTCTTCTACACAGTCGGTCGGCTTTTAACGTGACGTCTTTTGCTTGACTTCAAACTATTTTTATTTTCTCTTACATATATGGACCCTGTTATGCATTAGTGTGTCAAGCGCCAAAAAAAGTTAAAAATTGAGTTAAGCACGGGATATTGTTTCAAATGCCATAATTAATAGTATTTTTTATGAAATATGTCCAAAAAAAATGTTACTTGCACAATTGACAAAAAAAATTATATGTAATCCAATGAAAACAAAAAACTTTAATGTTAATTTTCTCAAAACTCGGAAAAAAAACTTTGCTGATTGATATTGGTTGAGATATTTTTTGTAGCTTACAGCACTATTTGTGTGGGCATCCCGTTGTTGTTGCCATGTTGTCGTATGCACAGGAACTGGAGCTGGCGAACTTGGAGCTGATGAAGCCTGAGTTGATGGTGATGTTGTCTGCATTGAAGCAAACGATGTAACCTTCATTGCAGGGGAGGCAGGTGCTGTTTGTTGTTGCGAAGGTTGGGAAGAAACGGGGGGAGCGATCGAAGTGGATGATGATGACGATGACGGGGGGGAACAGGGGACGATTGGGATTGGGGTTTCGAAGCAGAAATGACTGATGGCGAGTGCGAAGTCGGGAGAGTGCGAATTTCTATATCTTCTTGGGCGAGGAGTGCCTCTACAGCGGTGCTACGGGCATCTTGAGCACTACTACGGACCGGCTGAGCAGGTAAAGGCTGTTTGGGCATACAAAATTCAATCTTATACAAAGGAGCAAGAATTTTTTTTTTTTTTTTTGGAATTAGGTAGACAGACCATATTGTCTTGTGACAAAAACGGAACACAGTAATGTCAAAACGGGACGGTTGCATAATATTTATAAAGGATATAATGGCACACAAAAAGGGTTCATAGACTCCTTTTAATTCTCAACTCTTCAAATATTATGTATTCATAATAAAGTTAGAAGATAAAGATTTATTATATAAACATACTAATTCTACAAACAATTATTCTGTAATAATAAAAAAATTTAGTTAGACGTAGAGGGGTCTATTCTCTACGATCGTAGCATGAATTTCTTCTCTTCTCCGAAGAAATAATCTTACGCAGATCTTTCAACACCTTATCATAAACTTTTCACACTCCATAACGCAAATTAGGGAGGAATTAATTGTATATGTATACGTATTCCTTAGCATAAAGTCTTACGAGAAATAAATAAGACGCGATTCAGTTTTCTACAAAAACGATAGTTTGTTAAAAACGAAACGAAATTGAGATTTTTATTAAAACCACGGTACTGTGCCGAGAAATATGAAAAAAAAAAAACGGTACTGTCCCGTCAAAACGGCATTAGGTGTCTAACTAAATTAAAAGTGATTTCAAAACATTTGTACATTTTTTTTTTTTTAAAGATTGTTGACATTAGGTCAGCAGCCATTTTTGCCAAAAATTTGTACATAATTAATAAATAATGTATACCGAGTTGAAAATGAATAATGTGTTGAAAATGTAATATCAATATATTTGATTTAATATTAATACTTACTTCATCGTAAATGTTTAAGGAGTGGTATTTGCTTAACCAGAGGTATTTATAAAACATCTCAACTAAATTTGATTGAAATTTATATATTTATTAAAATTGTTAATTTATGTTTTTCAGGTTTAGAAATTTTGGAATGATACTAAAAAAAAAATGAAAAAAATTTACAATTTCATAACCAATGGAAAGTTTTTTCTGCTGCCTGCTCCACAGAAATAACCAAGTGAAGGAATGGAAACGAAATGAAAACAAATTATTTGTTTTGATTCCATGATTTTAAATTTACATATTTACATTTAAGCAGAGGTCAAATTTCAAACTTTAGGCAAACAATCATATCTCTGTTGGCTGTTTTCATTATAAAATTTTTTGTTAAATCTGAATGCAACTGTCTCAATTTCAGTTTTAAATCATTTATAAATGTATCCCATCATAGCACTGCAACCAAAAAAAGCGGACATTTGGACGTCGAAGGGACGATGCTGCAACTTTGGGCATCGCAGAACGTCCCTGCGGCGTCGAAATGTCCGATTTTTGGTTGCAGTGCTATGTGGGATGGTTTCAATGTGTCTCAAATAATTTAAAGAAAATGTTACAAAAATAAAAACAAAAGGACTAATTGGGTAAATTAAAACTAAAAACAAGACAAGATATGTTTCAATATACAATTTTTTATTGGAATCAACATTTCATACGTATTTCGTCACTTGGTGAGTAATCTTCACAAGCAATTTAAGACGGTTCTTCTGAAGATGACACGCCAGGTGATGAAATACATATCAGTGATTTCAGTAAAAAATACTGTATAGTGTAACATAAGTAGTCGTAATTTTATTTTTACCTAAGTAAATCATGTTTCATTCCAACTAGAGTTTCCAACGGTTACTAGGTTAAATTAAAAAAGAACAAATAATCATTTTTTGTCAAAAATGAGAATTGCAATAACTTCTTTATTTCTTTTTAGTTCCGAAATTTTGACCCCAAATAATTAGTTTTAGGGACAGACTGTCAAAGTGAATGCGAAGAGAAAAAATAGTGGAAAACATACAACAAGACTTTGTGCCAATTTTTTGTTAAAGACTCAATTGGCATTTGCATATACATTCTTTATAATGAATATATTATCCACCTGAGTGGTTGTGTAGGTTGTTGATGTCCAATGATGCACAGCGACTTCCTTATATCAGATTTCGACCTAACAAATGGAGATGCTCCTGTAAAAAAAAAAATACATTTATTAAAAAAATATCTATATAGAGATTTACTTAAAATAATCTTCTGAGCAATAGGTGAAGGAGCAGGCAGCCAGGAAGTAAGCCAAAAAAAGTGGAGACAGCTTCGGCTTTAATTAACTAACGCCGAAAGTGTTTCCACTACCTCTTGAGTTTCCTTTTCGTAGAGGCCTACTTCCTGGCTGCCTGCTCCTTCACCTATTGTTGGGAATACAACAGC
>JAKCPI010001214.1:0-58457 GCA_023213315.1 Euborellia annulipes
ATCATATTGATCCATATACCAATTTCTTTTCTACTCCAACCGCTGTTAATAATCTTATACTTTCAAACTCGAGACGGGTGCATATACTTCGTTGTAATTAATCCTTTTTGTTGAGTAAATCCTTTGGCTACTAAACGGGCTCTGTATCTGACAACTTCTCCTTCTGAGTTAACTTTCTTCTGAAAAACCCATTTTGTTAAAAACTACTTTAAAACCTTTTTCGACCATTTGATATACAGAAAGTATTCCATGTTTTATATCTGAAACAAATATAGTATTAGAAGCAATAATATTTGTGTACTGACCATTTTTTGATAATATTCTAATAAAAGCTCTTCCCCTTCCTTTAACTGGTAAAATTGTTCCATCAATAGTAGTTACTTGACCATTTTCTTCATTTAATTCTTGAAAATATTCTTTCTTTGAGTCATATGATGTGTTGCACCAGAATCTAAAATCCAAACATCTACTCCATTTACAAAAGAAGTCTCACAAGAAACATACATATTCGCATATTTTCCATTGTTCTTCTGTCTATTATTTTTCATTTTAAAACAATCTTTGATCATATGAGTCCGACTTCCACATTCATAACATCTTCTTTCTTTAGTACTATTACTTGGTGTATTCTTATTTTCAAATTTCTTAAAATTTTTGTTAAATCCTTTCACTAATAATGCTTCACTTTCTTCATTAGTTTTTGAAAAACGTCTTTCGGCTTCAGCTAACAATCTTCTTTTTACATTAGCACTTGTAAATTCATCCTTAGACAAATTACACGTAGTAGATACAATATTATCCCATTCTTCAGGTAAACCACATAAAATTATCATAGCCAAATCACCATCATCTATTTTATCCCCAGTCGAAGTTAATTCATTAACAATATAATTAATCTTTCCAAGATAAGCATCCATTGTGGCGTGTTGATTAAATTTTTGGGAATAAAGTTTTCGACGTAATTGTAAAACTCTAAATTTACTATCTTTTGGCGAGTATAACTTTTCCAATTCATCCCATACTTCTTTAGGTGAATTTAAATGTCTGATATGTTGCTGTTGTTCTTCACCTATTGATAAGCATATTTTCGCTAGAGTTTTATTTTGTCTTGTACAATATTTACGGAATTCTACTAATTTAGTTTCATCGGGTTTTGACTCACCAGGATCAATAGTGGTCCACAAATCATTATCCATTAATACTAACTTCATTTGAAAACTCCACGTAGCATAATTAAGTCCATTCAATTTCGTGATTTGGATTGTCTTCTCACTTGAATCCATTTTCTTTTCTTTTCTTTTTCTTTTAATTTATTTTATATTCTTTGTGTACCTCTTAGCAAATAGGAACCATAAGTCTCATAATCCTTGTTAAATATTAATTAGGTACAGATTAATGAATGAACTTCTTTTTATTTAAACTAACTGGAATACATAATATTTATAAATCAATATAACGAATATAAACTGTATACAAACAGTTTGTAACTAACACATTTACAAACACAATATAAACAGACACTTGTTCATATTCCAACAAAATTTCGTATTATTTAAAAAATTGACGGCCAAATAGTTAAGCACTATTGCAAAAGGTGGCAGGCTAGTCTAACGGCCGGCATTATCAGACCACTTATAAGCCTATATTTATATATTTTTATGATGTTATAAATGATATATAATATATAATAATAAATATAAACTATTCATTATTAAAATATCAATGAAAATTAAACAAATAAATGAGATTAACTATACCATCTTGCCATCTGTTGGCAAATTTTCGTAATTATTGGGCTTTTTGGCTAAATTTTTAAAGCTCCTAACGCCATCTTTCGGGAAAAACATGCGAACAGCTTTGCCCCCCGAAGCGTCTTAAAATTATGGATAAAACTAATTGCGTGATAAGTTTGTGTTTGAATGGACATATCGACGTCTTTCCCGGACTGTCGGCGATCTAGAATAAAAAGAGTCGGTCTGTCGTAAAAGCGCTAAGTCCTGGTTCGAGTCAAGGCGCGCTAATTTTTTTTTTTTTTTTTGTAATGGGTGCATAAGGTCAAAAGACCTCTAATGACCCCATGCAGCCAGGAGGAATATAGTTAAAAAAAAAAAAAAAAAGGAAAAGCATAAAAGGGGAACTCAACTGCGGGAACTGAGAAGATGAATTTTGTTAAACTAAATATTGGTTGTTGTTGGAAATATTCACATATTTTTATTTACCACGTTGGCATGTAAAAGAGTGAAGAAGTCATGTCGAATTAATAATCGAACAGCTGGTAAATAAGGTGCTCCGCCAGCAGATGCAGCCCCTGGACCTCCACTTCCACCTCCTCCTCCGCCGCCTCCTCCGCCTCCTCCACCACCACCACCGCCGCCGCCACCGCCTCCTCCTCCACCACCACCTCCGCCTCCGCCTCCGCCGTTGCCTGAAGGACCTCCTGTACCGTCAGGGCGATCTTCACGTCGCGAGGTGATCGTCCGGCGAATACTTTGATATCTAAATAATAAAATCATTTATTTATCATTGTTCATTGTTTGAGATTGCATGAATTGATTACCTTCTGTCTAGCTGTTGTCTTTGGAGGTCATTATTATTTGATGGACGAGTTCCTCGAGCGGCTGGTGTTGGTCGTTGCCATGTTGTTGTTCGATTCACGTGGTCGATATAAAAGACTCGTCCATGGCTATCTATTCGAGCTTCCCAATCTATAAAAAAAAAAAATTCATTTTTAATAAAAAGAAGACAATCCTAGGCATGCACGATTAAGGAATCCCAATGAATATATTCACATAATTTAATTTTCAAATATTTAAGACCAGTATACATGAATTATCAGAAGTGAGGAGGAACAGGAGGGGCTGCTGTTCCGGGCCTCGCATTATTAGGGGCCTTAACTTAAAAACTTGAAACAAAAATATAATAGAGCGTAAACTAAGAAATTAGGACGAGTAGAAAAAATTCCCTTTTATATTCTTTTTATTTTCGAGACGAAGATAATAAAATGAATCTATTTTGAGATAAAGTGATGGCTAATGAAATGAACGAAATTTAATGAACGTTATTGTTATATTATTAATATTTATTCTGGTATGAGGAGGCTCATGGCTAATCTTATAAACTACGGATTACGAATTTAGAGTTGCTACACCGCACTGAGTTCAAATCTTACTTGCCGTGAAAATTTTCAAACATTCTCAATGTATCTATCCTCCCGTCTCTCTGTAATTGGAATTTTTTTTCCATTTTTGCTTTTTGTTTAAAGCTGGGTTAAGGCCTTGCCAATTGGCAAAGCCGATACGATGTAGACGCGCCAATAAAGCAGCAGTGTGCCAATGAAAATCGCTCGCTCTCTTTCAAAGGAAGCAAGGCGAATTGGCAAACAGCGGCGTAGTGTGGACGCGCCTTTAGAAGGCACGAGTTTTTAACAAAATTATGATAATCTGTCTCCAAGTCCCACATTTTTTATCAAATATCGTTTTTGAATCATTGTTCTAAGAACAGTCCTGAGTAATCAATCGAAAAAACTCATAAGAGAGATACATTTCCTTCTTATTCAACATCTCAAGGCCTTTTTATTTCCAATCACAGAAAAAATATTGCATACACATTAAATAAATTCGCGAAGATATAAGCAAGGACAGTAATTTATTAGGAAAATAAAGACAGACCTTTACTAGGTGTGAATAAAGAAAAAAGACTTATTTGATCTCCTATTAGATTTGCAACAGAAATGTTATCAAAGTACAATTCAGATAATCGTCAAAAAGTTACTTTATTAAGATAAAAAAATAATTACCCTCGGAAAGAGATAAAAAATAATTACAAGGTGGAAGAGGAAGCTCCAATTCGGCGGCAGCTGCGGCTGCAGCATGATGAGGGGGCAGAGGTGGAGGTGGCATCGGAGGCAACAGTTGACCTCGACGTCCCGAAGGATCACCTCCACTTCCAACTCGCTCTACTCTTCGACGATGATGTGTCGGTGTTGGAGGACATTGTGATGAGGAACTTGATAAATTGGCAACTAAAAAACACAAAATAAAAACAATGTAAAGAATATAAAATTATTAAAATTTGTATAGGCTACCATTTAAGTACACTTGAAACCCACACCGCAATCCTTAAATTTTACCATTTAAGAAGTTGAAATACGTATGGTATAATGAAAGTAAATATTTATTTTTATTGCTATTATTAAGCATATGGTGAAAGTTTCCGTTTTCATTAACTAATAATATTTGATAATAAAAAAAGTAAAAATTGCTGACTAAAGAATTTTTGATGTCATTTAACCTAATTTAGAGAAGAAAAATGCTGATTTATTCAACATGCGGTTGTAAGTTTAAATTATACAATATTTGCATTGGAAATTGAAATAAAGAGCTCAAAGGAACAATTTTGCTGGTACACAGGATCGATTAATACAGTATATATATAATCTAGAGTTCAAAATTGATCAACTTCTAAACGGACAAAAATAGAGGAATAAGTCTTAAAGATTCCGTCCTATTCTAATTTTTTTTTTTTTTTTTTAAACACACACTTTTTTCTCATTCACACTCACATTCACACACATACACACTGTCTTTTCGGCAACTTAGGCCATTTAAGACTTTTACGATAACCGTTATTTAATAATATATATTTATTAGGGGTCCAGGCATTCTTATTTAAGTCATTTGGTATCCAAATGACTTAAATAAAATCATCGGACTGCCTGGGGTCCGAACCCGCGACGTTTGGTATACGAGGTAAGCACGCTAACCTCTACACCAAACCCCGAGGGCTATTCTAATTTTAATATTACAAAAATAATGCAATTAGTGTTGCGGTAATTCTTCTTTTATTGCTGTGATTATTACAGCATCATACTTATATATAAAAGGCTAAGAGGGTGTCCGATGTGTGAAACAACCAATCAGGCCTCAGGGATAGCGCCATGGTAACAAAATATAAATATTTACCCATGTTTACGATTTTTTTTATTTATTTACATTTTGAATTCTAAAATATCGGCGTAAATTTTTTGTCTGTGTATCGGGAGAGTCCCGAAAAGGATATGATTCACAAAAAATCTTAAGTTCATGAATAATTAACCGCTAAAATAATCTCTACATATAAAAATGAAAAGGGAAAATGTATGTACCGGTATGTATATAAGAAGGCGAGCAAGGGGGTCCAGGGGGCGCAGCCCCTGGCTAGACGGAAAGCCCCGCCGAAGGCGGGGCTTTGCGTCTAGTTATATTTATAAAATGTTGATGAATAAAGTATATCTTGTTTATAGAATATAAGTATATTTTGTTTCTCTCATCAGGTAGATCAAAATGACAGTGTGATCTGGTGCAAAATTTAAAAAAAAATTTTTTTTGGCACCATCCTAATGTTCATATTTAAAAACTCTATTTGCATATCAATTGTGTATACTTTGAGATTGCCAATATTCTAAGATCTAATTAGGGTTTGGACCTCGGTGAAACCGAAACCGGTAAACCGGTTTTTTGGCTAATTTTCAAAAACCGAGAAACAGAGTTTTTCCCGAAAAACCGAATTCGGTTTTTTTTTTATTTTATTTTTTTCTTCAATAATACTTCTATTCAAATTATAAATTAACCCGTGACCCATAACTCAGAGAGAGTACATTAGCTTCTAGTGGCTTGGGTTTCGGGTTCGCTTCCCGTCCCAAGCGAGAAAAATTTATTTCATAAAGAATAATACTATCATTCAACATTGTTTACACCGACGACATATTTATATACCAAATAACAGAGAAGTATAATTACGTCATTCCAGTCAAGTTTTAGTGTGGGATCCCCCTCAATTCTGATTCGGTTAGAACTCCAGTCAGTAAATACAAGTCCGGACCCGGTGTGATCGCACCTTAATACTAAGGGTAAAGGGATCTTTTTCCGTACCAAGCCATAATTATTTCTAAATTATGATGTATACCAATTAATTTAACTTCCAAAAATGGTGGATTCTAAATAGATTCAGATGTTGAAAAAAAAAAACAGGTTTACCGGATTTCCGCTTTGTAAAAAACAGAAAAACCGGTTTTCAAAATTTTCTGGGGTTTTCAAAACATTAGATCTAATTGTATTATGATTTTTATTTATTCTCGTTTCAGTTCTTTAGAACTTATGAAGGCATTATGTAATTAAAGCCGAAACGTCGCCTAGATTGAGATTTTGATTTGACAGAGGTTCTCCTGTTTGACTGAAATCCTCTCTTCCTGCGTATTAATCTAGCAAAATAAAATAAATGCAGAAGACTAGTTCAAATTTTGATTTTTTTTAAGTGAAAGAAATATTATGACCTCAAATATGAAAGTCGCCCTGCCATTATATGCAAACAAAATTATTTATCAAGGAGTTTATTATAATAATGTCTGTTTCCACTTTATTTGAACGAGAAGACTCGTTCAGTTAAAAGATTCATCTTGACTGTTGTTGAAAGTGACTATTTACCTGAATTAGAAGATGATGGTGACATTTGTCTTGTGAGAGGTTTATGTGCTCGAATAGCTGCAGCAGGCGCAGATGTTGCTGTACCAGCAGCTTCATCAGCTGAAGATCCGCCTGCGGTCACAGCTAAACTATCTGATCCTGAGCTGCTGTCCGAAGAAGCCAGTGTTGTATCCACGTGTGGCACTTCTAAATTCGTTCTCTGTTCAGGATAAGAAATAAGTTAATAATATGTTCTGGGTTGACCAACCTGAAGCTCAGTCGTTTTTTTTTTTTATAAAAGTGGACAAATCTAAAAAAGAACATCATTAAAATACTAGTACCCGAATTTTCACAAAGACGATTTTTTCTATAATAAAATGATTCATGTTTCAAGGATTGGGGAACTCGAGTCCCGACACCCACAAAGGGGAACGATTAATAACACTACTCGGCATGAAAAAAAAAGCCCTGAGGTAACTAATTCCTTCAGATTCTTAAGTAAAATGACCTCCTGAATCCAAATATGTCCTCTGTTTTCCCCCACCTCGAACCGTTTTTGGGGGACAGCCCCATACTTATTTCCACGCCTTTTCGTTAATTTTAGGGCCATGAATTAAATTTGGAGGGATGAAAAAGAATATTTTGGCCTTAACATTTCTTCAGAAGGTCTA
Source organism: Euborellia annulipes (assembly GCA_023213315.1). Lineage (NCBI taxonomy): Eukaryota > Metazoa > Arthropoda > Insecta > Dermaptera > Anisolabididae > Euborellia > Euborellia annulipes. The sequence goes on from JAKCPI010001214.1 coordinate 7,112, forward strand.
GAGAGGGGATAAGTTCAAAAACATGAACATTTGGTTCCAATTGGGGGGGGGGGGGGGGTGGATTTTGACCCTTAAATTGCAAAAAAATCATTAAAAATGATCGATTTTTTCTGTTATTTTCGCAATTTTTTCACTGATCTTCTACATTTTTCAACTTACAGACCTCCCTCATCCTTCCTTAAACATCCCTCAACAAAAAAAAAATATATATATGATAAAGTCAGGTGTAAGCTATTCCGAAGCCCTCGCAAGGAGATGGCAGATTCACAGCTCCAAGCTGCACAGTCGATCGGATTCGCAAATACTGTTTTGTCTGGGCGGATCTTTACAAATTTAAAATTATATATACACATTATTTTATGTTAATGATTTGTTTGCAATTTAAGGGACAAAATAATCCACCACATCCCCCTTGGATCCAAATGTTCTTGTTTTTGAACTTTTCACCTCTCTAGACCTTCAGAAGAAATATTAAAGCTCTTTTCATTCCTCCAAATTTAATTCCTGGCCCTAAGATTAACGAAAAAGGCTGGAAATAAGTAAGCCCCCCCCCCTCGGAAGGAAAAGAATCTGAAGGAATTATCTCGGGCCTCGAAAAAAATTTCATTTTGCCGAGTAGTGTAATTAAATAATAATACCAGGTACGTAAAGCGGGATTAAAAACTACCCAGCAACCAAGCAATCCGATAAATTTATCAAGTGGCCTAAGATGTCGATATTACTTTATAAAAAAAATAAGTATATTTATTTATGATATTTTTTCAAAATCATAGCATTGATATGATAATTAATTTTTTTTATAAAACATATAAGTTCTAATTTATAATTATAATTTAATTCAATTCGATTTTAATATAAATTTTATATTTTAAATGTTTGCAGGAATTAAGATGGAAGAAACGATCTGAAATTTTCCTTATGCAATTGCCTAGTATCGATTTCGAAAGAAGAAAAAAAAATGTCTCTAAGTTAGTTGATGGAATCGAACCGAGATTATACGATGATCATCGGCGGAAGCCAAAATAACCTGCAGAGGTTGTTGAGGTCCAGGTCCCAAGCCAGGTGTCGAATATGAAACAGGCCAGAGTTGAGTATCCCGATGTGGGATTATTGTACTATAGGCGATATCACCAGCGGAAGAAATAGCTTCCACTGCTTCTTCCACATCCTCTTCTTCTTCTTCTTCACCTCCTTCTCCTCCTCCATCTTCATTCGCAGCTAACAATGAATTATTTACATCTTCACAAGTGTTGTCCTAAAAAAAACAATTAAATTACATAGTATATTTTTGGAATGAGAAGTCAATGAATTTTTATTTTTATAATTAAGAATCTTCTAGGATTTTCCAAACCATATTCTAATCCGATAAGTGGTACAGCCCCCCCACCCCCTCCGAAACTTTTCAAATCTATATCTTTATATATAAAATTCTTCTGTACGTGTGTATGTGACTGAACTCCTCCTAAACGACTGAACCAATTATGATGAAATTTTCTGTGTATGTTTGTGAGAATCCCGGACAGGTTTTGTTTCACAAATAACAATAAGTTAATGAGTAATTAACCGTTAAAATAAGAAAAAAATAAAAATTAGGAGAAATAGTTGCCATGGTAACAAAATATAAATATTTACCCATGTTTACGATTTTTTATTTATTTACATTTTGAATTCTAAAATATCGGCGTAAATTTTTTGTCTGTGTATCGGGAGAGCCCCGGAAAGGATATGATTCACAAAAAATCTTAAGTTCATGAATAATTAACCGTTAAAATAATCTCTATATATAAAAATGAAAAGGGAAGGCGAGAAAGGGGGTCCAGGGGGCGCAGCCCCCTGGCTAGGCGGAAAGCCCCGCCGAAGGCGGGGCTTTGCGTCTAGTATATATATATATATATATATATATATATATGTGATGTGGAAAATGAAAACGGACCTCTTGTCGGCGAAGTAAAGTTATCGGTACTGGCATTTTATTCGAATTAGGTCAAAAATTTCGATTTTTGGGTTTCGATTGAATACGATTGCATAGACTGCTTATTCTGCAGCCGTTATCAAGTACTGTGCACTTCAATATTTCCTATACATGTTTATTCGGTAATTTTAGCAACGAGAATCTCATAAATGTAACGGGGGATGTATGGTAAGAAAAGAAGGAAATGCAGCCAGTGTATTTTCGTTATTGATTATCAGCCCACGGCTAACGTTTCGATCCCATGATGATGGTCCAAACCATGGGATCGAAACGCTAGCCGTGGGCTGATAATCAATAAAGAAAATACACTGGCTGCATTTCCTTCTTTCTTACCTCTTTCAAAATCTCATAAGTGTTTATTAAAGTTTTTTGTGGTTTTAATTATTATTATTAGGGGAATTTTTAATTATAGACCAGATTTTTGTATTAATTATTTATTAATAATATATAGGTAAATACTGTACAACGTTTAGACTGCTTATTCTGCAGCCATTATCAAGTAACTTAAGTCGAAGGGCACAGTACTTGATAACGGCTGCTAAATAAACAGTCGAAACGTTGTACAGTAATTATATTTTTAATAAATAATTAATAACAAAATGTGATCTATAATTAAAAATTCCCCTAATAATAATCCCATCGATTTAGTAACCTCAAATAGTTTTTCATTGTGTTTAAATGAGTTTTGCTCAAAATCCCGTTTTTATATCTATAACTTTTAAAGATTAGTTTTTGAGATATCAAAGTGCTTTTGGTCTTAAAATTTTCAGGAAATTATCTTCTACAATTAAATTTCGATAAATCAATTTCTGAAATTTCCGACAAGAGGCCCATTTTCACTTTCCGTGTCATATATATATATAGATCCAGTTCACATTAGAAATCGAGAAAGACTTCTCTCTCCCATTCTTAGACGTCCTGATCACCAAGAACTCAGACGAAGGTTTCTCACACACAGTATACAGAAAACCAACCCACACAAATCGGTATCTAAATGCCGGTTCCCACCATCACCCAGCACAATTAAATTCAGTAATACGCACCCTAGTAACACGATCCCTCAGACTAACCGACAATCAAAACCGACAAAATGAAATACATAAACTAACCGAAGCACTAACCCAAAATGGTTACAACAAACACCAGGTACTTAAACACATACACAATGAGGCAAAACCAAAACCACCAACACAAACTACAACAGAACCTGAAGATCCAAACACACACAAGGCATTTCTCCCATACATAAAAGGCATAACAGATAAAATTGGCCGCATTCTTCAAAAGAAAAACATAAAACCCATTTTCACCACACACCAAAAACTATCAAACCTAATAAGAAATCCAAAAGACACTATTCCAAACGAATCCCCCGGAGTCTACGAAATTCCTTGTGCCGAGTGTCATCGGTCATACATAGGCCAAACTAACAGAAGAGTTCAATTCAGGATTTACGAACACAAAATGGCACTAAGAAAACTAGACCCTCAGTCAGCAATAGTAAAACACCATAACGAAACAGGACACATTATGAACTTCGAACAAACAAAAACAATAGAACCAATAAACAACTTCCACTCCCGTATCACAAGAGAAGCCATAGAAATTTACAAAAGGCCTGAATGTCTAAACAAAAGAGACGACGCCCTCAATTTCCCAACAACATGGAAAACACTTATTCCTAAACTCCAAACCAAGGCTCACACAAATACAAAGACTTCACACACTCCAAAACTGTCCCGAAACAACAATATCACGTCCCCAAAACAAACACAAACAATCACAAACAAACGTAACATATCCAACAGCAAATCCATCTCAACAAACCAAGCCACGCCCCCAGACCAGGCCCAGCCAACCAGAGACAGCCACGTCACTCCCAAAGCCACGCCCCCAGACCAAGCCCAGCCAACTAGAGACAGGCACGTCACTCCCAAAGCCACGCCCCCAGACCAGGCCCAGCCAATCAGAGACAGCTACGTGACTCCCAAAGCCACGCCCACATGCCCGGCAACAGGTATAAAAGGACCTGCACCTCCGGCTCGCAGTCAGTTACTCTCGGCCTGGGGAGTAGGCAGGTTGAGACCCCGGGAACCAAGAGCTAACACCCCGACTTGGGGAGTAGGCAGATTGAGGCCCCAAAGTCAACCCAAACCAAACACAAACCCGATTACACAGAACCAACCACTGTCCATTCCTCAGAGACAAACCCAGACCTCTGAGGCATCCACCAAACACACCACCAACACAGCGACTTGGGGAGTAGGCAGATTGAGGCCCCGTAGTCAACCTAAACCGAACACAATTACACACCCAACCTTCCTCCAGTTCTCAGAGACCAATCCACGCCTCTGAGTCATCCACCAAATTGACCTGGGGACCAGGAAGACTGCGACCCCGTAAACAACCCCCCTCCACCATTACCTCCTAACTTCCTTCTCTCTTGAAAATGGCTCCAAAAGGAGAGCCGAAACGTCGAGTAAATCTCAGCACCCCACGCGACTTAACCCGAGGAAACTTGTCTTCGCATATATATATATTGCAATACATAAATACATATGAGAAAATGTGTCAAACAAACAAAAGTATTAAAAAAAAGAAATGAACTAACGGCTGACCATCAGTGCCCGATTTACAATTTAAATTACGAGAGGCACATTTTAAGACATAAGTTATTCATGTTTTTTGTTTCAAGTTAATGTACTTCGCTTGGTATTAAAAACATTTTTCTTAAAAGACGAGAAGACGATGGCCATAAATATAAATAATATAAGGGTCTTCCTGATATTGTACTTTCTCTCTTCATATTATATTTCAAGTGATAAAGCTCGCCTTCGGTGAGCAAATGAATCATATTTATTCTTGCTCACTGTTTGCAAAGTTTTAAATTTCCCTCTCTAACTTCACTTCCTGTAATTCTGGCTAATCAGCGAGAGAACAGGCACATATACACAGGGACAGGAAATAAGTGCCTAGCACTTTATATATAGTAATGAAATGATCATACTACTGGATTTTCCTTATCAATCGCACCTGATTCATGGCTGTATTTTTGTATTATAATTTTTCAAAGATTCACACATGAATGATGATAAAAAAGATTTAATTTCTTTATAAAAAAGTTTGGATTTTACTTAAAAAAAAAAAAAGTTCAATGTTATTATTAAAAAAATCTTACATGATCGGAAACGGCAGTCGGTGTTGACGACGATGCATCTTCTATATCTCCATCAGCTGCTGGTAGTTGATCTGACTAAAAACAAACATTTATATATAAGATATCTTGGGCTCAACATGACTATTAAATTTGTTAATAAAAGAATAAATATTCATTAATTAACTTACATGATCAAATTCATCGGTGTCAATAATTTCAAAAGCAAACGAATCTTCTGGATGTGTTAATCGTCGGGGTTTAGGCGGAGGGGGGAGGTCCTCTGAAACAATTAACAATTAATTAATATGGGATTTAAACTTAGAACAAGTAATTTGGCTTATATAAGAAATGGTTTAATTTTATCATTATAGAAAGCGTGATGCCTTTTAAAAATAGATATTCTTCTTTGCAGGATAGTTAATAGAATTATAATGTCGGCGAATAAAAGATGAAAGTATAGCGTATGAAATGAACCAGTAATTGGTAAAAATAAGGCTGTTATATTCAGAGATGTCATTTGAGGGGGGGGGGGGAAGCGGCAAGGGGGCATTTGCCGAGGGGGGCCCCTCCCCTCCCAAGAAATTGAAGAAAATAGTAAATTCTGAGCTTAGCCTCTACATACAAACAAACTCACTCTTTCTTTATAAATAAGTATAGAAGATGATATAGATAAAAATATAGAAGTATATATGGACCCTGTTATGCATTAGTATGTCAAGCGCCAAAAAATTGGAAATTCAGTTAAGCACGGAATATTGTTTCAAATGCTATAATTAATAGTATTTTTTATGAAATATGTCCTAAAAAAATTTATATTTAATGTTACTTGCACAATTGACAAAAAAAATTGTATATAATCTAATCAAAACAAAAAACTTTAATGTTAATTGTCTCAAAACTCGGTAGCTGGAGCTTGACACACTAATGCGTAACAGGGTCCATATATACAGAATGTTTATATTTGTATATAAATTAAGCCCAAGAAGTAAAAAAGATCCCCCCCCCCCCCCCTCCTTCAAACGAAAACTGAAATGACGTCACTGGTTATATTACAGACATGGCTTTTACCAGCGTTTGCCAAACTGGGAGGCGCGCCTCCCTAGGGAGGGGCGGAGTTGACTAAGGGGAGGCGCGAATATTAGCCAGACTGAGCAATTTTTCAAATAATTGCTCAAGTTTTATAAATAAAATAAGTATAAATAAAAAAATATTTTTATATTTTTTTTTTTTTTTTTTTATTTTTTTATTTGTTAAGGTCTTTTTCGGCATCTGAGGTCATTTAGACCCCGTCCCTATTTATTTCAATTGATTGGTATCCAATTCAATTGAGATAAATGATTCGCCTGGGACGGGATGCGAACCCTTGACCTTTGGCACCAGAAACTGATACTCTACCTCTGAGCCATAGCTCAAGGGCATATTTTTATATAAATTACATTTTTTAGCAATAAAACCTTAAAAATTTTGTGTTTTTATAATTTCATAAAATGGGGGGGGGGGGCGACATACGATTAAAAATTTTTAAGGGAGGCTTGGTAATATAAAGTGTGGAAACCACTGCCTTATACGATGGTTTCCTTTTAAATAATAAATAAATAAATAATAAATGATCGAAATGTCTTATTTTGCTGGATGTTATTTCGTTCATTAATCTCTAAACAGCATTTTGAAAGATTTTTACTCAAATATGAGAAGACAATCTTTGGATAAGTGGTCGAAAGAAACGAGACCGATGAATTCTGGAGAAGACTGGCAGATTTTATTCGTGCTACATGCCGAAGGGGCGGCGGAAGAGGGGGGTACCTCAATTAAATAATTTATAAATTCCAGCCTCGTAGCCCTATTTGTTCTTGAATAATTTTATTGAAAGACAGACCGTTTTGTGGGGCCCATTTTTCTGGAATCAAATCGTGTATTTATATTCCTTCCTGGTGGAACCAGGAGCATTAGTTCACTATTAATAGAAACGAACTCAGGAGGAGAGGTTGGAGAGGAAATAATCACGGGGTTCAGGGAGATAGCTACGGCCAGAGGCCGGTTGGATTTGAGGTGTGTGTCTTGGTGCACGAAAGCATCTCGAGCAAATAAACAGCGATCCCGATAGGAATTTCAAATAATAATAATAATAGTTCCTGAAATTTGATAAATTCTAATTACTCTAGGTTATATATTTATCAAAGCAATATATATATATATATATATTAATAATGTTTCAACTAGTGCCTACGGTTAATCAGTTTAAATATAATAATAATAATTTCCTCAAAATTTCGACAACGAAATTTTTACATAAATACTTTCTTTTTATACACCAGTGTTAAGTCTATTTATATTAACATAAATAGTAATAAGGGATTAAGAAATTTAAATAGATATAATAAATTTAGAATAATTTAATGAAATCTTAGAAATTAGAAATAAAAGCTCATTAGAGCAGATTATATGAATATTTAAATAACATTTTTTCAAAAAAAAAAAAATATTGAATTTTTATATATTCACACCGAATACATTGAATGGGACTTTTGAATCATGTCAGCACAGCCTGACTCAGCTAGCGGTCCCCCTGTGATGTTTCAGAGACTCAACCTAGACAGAACAGAAGAAGATCTCGAGCACGTAGACGCGAGCCTCAAACATGTCCTGTGACATCAACCACTCCAGAGTTATTCAATTTAGACCTACCGACGACCAATGAAGTTTTACCACCACCACCACCAGTTCAACCTCAAGAGGAATTAGGAGCAAGTTCAAACGAGGCAACGTCTTCTCAGGCTCCAATCGCGCTGCCAGAGCTCTTAACCTCCAATAGACGATGTTCGATTAATCAAACGACGAAACGAAAAAGACAAGCTTCCAACGCTGGAGAAACGGGAGCGACACCAATAATAAATAGTCCGAGGCAAGAACAAAAGGTATGTAAGCCTGAGTCAAGAAGTGACCAACCCTAATGTATCGTAACTCAGCGGGCCGTGTATTAAATTATATCTCTTCATATTAAATTTAGACCCAGTATAGACATTTTTTGGAGTGAAAAATTGAAACATAATGAGTTATTATTGTTATGTTTACTATTTGCGTTTACGATTCTTACATGTAAAACATAAATAGCTGTTGAAATATATTTTTAAAGAAAAGATTTTGGCTGCGTTTTCTCCCAACTTTCATTCCTGATATAAATATAATAATAATACTAAATACGTTACGTATTGTAAAGAAATATATAACATTAAAGATAAAATATAAAAAAATCTGGTGTGACAAGCACATCACACAACTTTGGATTACCGAAGGTAAGAGAAAGTTGTGTGCTGTGCTTGTCACACTAGATTGTTTTGTGTCGAGATATATTTAGTTTCCGCCGATATATTAGAATTCAAGATGTAAAATTTATAAACATGGGAAAATATTTATATTTTGTTACCATGACAACCATTTTTCCTATCCTTCCTATGAAGTACAAGAGTAAAGTGTGCAAAATGAAAATATCCATTTTAAAGAGCATCTAAAAAATAATTGATTTGTGAATTTTAATCAAAATCGTTGGAGCGAATTTAGAGAAAATCGAAAAAAAAAATGAAAAAGTGCATCAGTAAAGTACTAGTATTCTTTGGCCGATTTTGTTCAAAAGCTTCGTGTCACGTGTCAGAGGGATGCATAACTTAAATATAAAATTTCAATTTCCTAGCTCTTTTCGTTCTTGAGATATTTTGTTCACAGTTTATTCTTATGAGCAAATCGCAGGATATATATGTAAAGATTACCTATGATTATGTGACGGTTTAAGTTGTCGGCTGGGCACATGGGGTGCAGGATATGGCAATGCGTTTGTTCGTTCCAAAGGACGGTGTCGTTGAAGTCGAGGGGGTAAAGGTGGAGGCGGAGCTTGCCGTTCCAATGGCACTCCTAAAAAAAAATATATATAATTAATTAGGAAGAGGGATATTTTTATAAAAGATAACTCTCGTTTGATAACAAAAATTCTTTATTTAACTTGGCTTGGCTTTAATCGGAGCGTATTAGAAATTTGATAAGAGACGAGAGAGAATTTCAGCTTTATAGTGGGCGCCACAAGTGCTCGAAAGTGGAGCTTTGAATTTAGACAGCCAAAATGCTTTGGCAAAAGCAGTTGGACGTGTTGTCTTAAAAGTAGCTTTTCCCCTTCAGTTGCATTAAAAAAAAGTCAAATTTAATCATTCGACCTGCAAACAGTAAAGAGAATAAATTGGCGCCATGTCAAATAATCTGATCAATTTTTGTCCTGAAGAAGAGTGCGATCGGTACTCGAAACGGTGACAAAATATAGATGGTACAAATGAGAATTTTATAGCTGGATAATCGTTAATAGGTAAATAAAAGAGTAGCAGCTAAAATTATTCCATTTATTGACCCACTAGGCTGACGTTTCGGTCTTGGTCAAGACCATCCTCAGAGCTTGGGGGCTGTCAATATAGGCATACAAACAATAACTCAATCATATATTCCATGAACATTCGGTTACAGATATTTAAAAATTAGTATGTAAAATGATTGAATTACAATTTAAAAAAATACAAAAATTAATAATATAAGCCAATTAGTTGAGTACAGGTTGAGTATGGTCTTGACCAAGACCGAAACGTCAGCCTAGTGGGTCAATAAATGAAATAATTTTAGCTGCTGTTCTTTTATTTACCTATTAACAAAATATAGACTTTTATTTTATTTTTCCGCCTTGGCTGCCCATTTAACATATTATAATATGCCATCAAGAAACAACAACTAGATGAATTATTTATTTTAAAAATATTGGTATGGTTGACTAAGCTCAAAGACCCACCCCCAATTCATGGGCTTAACTAGGAAATTTGGATGGGGGGCCATGGGTTCATCCATTCTCGCTGGGGGGGGGGCTCCCGGGACTAGGGGGTTACGTCCATGCCCCAATTTTGAGCAAATCAGGCACTTGTACCCGACTGTACAGTGAGCGTCAATATTAAGGGCCACCCATGCGTTATTCTACTTGTAATTATTACATTGTTTTTATAAAAGAAAATGAAAATCTTTATTGGAAATTTTCTAGATTTGAACCATGAAAGTTTCTATTAAAAAATTTAACAAGACATGTGAGTGTTTTTTTATTGATGAGGCCAAACATCCCATGGCCCCTGGGAATCGAACCCAGGATCTCCGCCTTTCCGGGGCATAGGCGTGCTATCCATTGCACCAGGCCACCGGACCCTCGACCTGCACCAATAAAACTCACTTCCCCTTATATGCAGTTAGTCGCGCAAGTTGCGCGACTAACTGCATATAAGGGGAAGTGAGTTTTATTGGTGCAGGTCGAGGGTCCGGTGGCCTGGTGCAATGGATAGCACGCCTATGCCCGGAAAGGCGGAGATCCTGGGTTCGATTCCCAGGGCCATGGGATGTTTGGCCTCATCAATAAAAAACACTCACATGTCTTGTTAAATATATCTATGACTCAGTTAAAGTCCGAATCGAGGTATTGTGAATACTATTATCTTATTCAAATAATAGATCTCGAAAAATATTTAGCTATTAAAAAATTTATATTTTTTTAAAAACAATGAAATAATCACAAGTAAAAAACGCAAAGGTGGGACTTAATATTGTCTCTCACTGTACATATATCAAGTTGGAAAGATTTACTCATCTCAATATTTTGAAAATAATTCTCAATATCAAACTGTAAAGAATCTTAAAAGTTATTTTTTATAAAATATAATCGTTTTTTAATATTGCCATATAATGAGAAATGTTATATTATGTCTTTGAATTTATAAAATGATGTTATCCTATAAATTATTTATAAATAGTGTCAGGCAACGTGTGTTCTCTAAAGTTACCTTCATTTTTATACTAAATATATATAAGAATAAAAAAAAAACATAATGGACGATTGTTTTCTCTCACCGCCAGGCCATATCGGATAGTAATCCGCGGAAGTTTCAACGACGGCGTTTGTATTTGACGTAGGTGAATCATTATTAGGTGGTCTGGGTGATGATGATGATGAATCAATTCCATTGATTTCCGGCTCTTCATTAACGCCACCACAATTGTCATCACCGTTAATATGTAGATCATTTGAAGGGATTTCCTCTCCATTGTTTGATGTCCTTTCATCACAATTTACTTCTGATGATGTTGGCGAGTTGCCGCCGCTGCCACTGCCGCCTCCCCCATCAGGATTGGGGGCAATTTCTTCTTGCGTGTCCTGGTGCGATGACGAATTTCCATTTGAGTCCATGTCGCCGCTGAAGCTAGAATCTGAAAAATAAAATTTTAATTTTAAACCTTTTGCAATTATAATAACATTACATATAATCTGGAGCTCATCTAGAAACCAAAACATCTCACTCAATTTTGAATAAATTCGTAAAAATATTAGGCTGTTTCTAAAAAATACATTGTCGAAAGAATACTTACTTTGAATAAAACGAAACAAATATCTTTTTATCTTGCAATTTTTATAATCGCACATTGATAGCAAAAAAAATTTCAATTCTTTATTATAAGAAACTCAAACAACTTAAATATTTCTTGAATGAATTTTCAAAATTTAGTATTTTCACACATTGATAGACATGAGATTAGAATTAGAAATTAGGGAAATAAAAAAAAAAAAAAAATTGACAGTTAAACATCATCAATCATGTTAAAGAGAAAATAACTGTTTATCAATTATGATAAGCCCATGATAAAAAATTTATTTATAAAAAAGGAATTTTAAAAGATTCATATATACATATTGAGAGAAAAAGAAGCAAATTACTAAGGTATTTTACTTCTTTTATGATAGGCCTTCAGTTAAATGATAAATTGTTTAAGCATTACATCGGTCGTTTCCTTTTATTTTTGTCAAAAATAAATAAATAAGTCTTTTAAAAATAAAAAAATAAATGAAGAATATAATTGAGAAATATAATGGCGGTTTGGCACCGCATATTGGAGGGATTAAAAAATGACCATCTTACCAAATGGTCTGAAATTTTTATTTTATTAGCTATTTTAATTTATAAACCAATATAAAAGAAAGACAAATGACCAAATGACCTTTATCACTCTAACAAACACTTTAACAAATAAAAAAAATTTAGATAATAACAATGAGTTGAAATAAATGTTTATTTATATTATTATATATATATATATATATAGATAACAATGGCTGTCTATTGTTAAGATAAAAAACAAAATTGACTCCTTTAAAATGAATATTGGGACTTATAAAATTTGTTTATTGAATATTTATTTTAATGATAGATAAGTGAATGTGATGTTGATGGCTTCATTTTTTCGTCAATTCTTCGTGTGTTTATTAAACGAATTATGGCTAGGTGATGATGATGGTGAACATCATCATTATCTTTCTAAATTGGCAACTTCCTCTCTTATTTGTTTATGGATGTATTTTTATAAAAATGACCTTTATAATAAACTTACTTGAAAGGGAAGATGAAACATTATGTTCTGGAGATTGTTCTTGATTAGAATTGGCTGAATCTTCGCCAGACAAGATAATAACTCCAGCGACATGCATGGAGTCCTACTAATTGAGATCGAAACGAAAACCCTAAAAAACTATACATGAGCATGATTTAAAGAATTATTCAAATTTTTATTGAACCACAACTGAAACATTATGAATGCTGTTGTATTATTGAAATGTTGACAGATTAATCAGCTGCCGATTGAAGTCTGTTAGTTGACTCACAGAAAAAACGAAAATTATTAAGCGTGAAGATAGCTTTAAAAGAATGACGATCACTACGCCATTGTTAAGCTAGCAACAAATTTGCAAACAAAATAAAAAAAAATTAATTAATTTAAAAAAATCTTTTCTCTTTGAAAATATCAGATTATTTTTTATGAGTAATTATTTTCATAAATAATTTATTTTTTTGTTAGTACAATTTATAATATAATTTATATTATAGTTAATTTTCCGGATTAAATATGATTATTTAAAATATATTTTTTTTATTCATTTAAAGTATTTTTTAGCATTGGAGGAATTTAGTTCATGTTACTATTTAGTTTAATTGCTTTGTGACTAAAGAAAAAATAAATAATTTTATATATAAACTTTTAAATTTTACACAGTTGCCCACACTGTCCTAGCTCATCTAATTTCTTTGCCATCTTGGTTGATAATTTCATATCATTCATTAATAAAAGTGACGCTGACAACTTGAATTTGTGATTTTTTTACTCTGGAAATTTTCGATTTAATTTTTGTTGAAAAAAGAGTATGGCACAAAGATTTCCTGGCTCTCCAGCTCCCGTGAATGTTCCTCCGGGAGGTCCTCAACAGGCGAGATATGCTCCACCACCGAATCCTCAACTTCGTCAATACGGCGTCCCCAATTTTCAGGTTCATTTTCTTTTATTATTTTTTCATAATTATTAATTAATTTGTTGTTTTACATGTAGGATTTTAAAATTATCATCAGATCAGTTTTTGTTAAATATTGCTTATATACATGTTACTTGTGGTACTGAAAAATTTCTCATCAAGCTTAATACATAGAACATGATCTTTAAAATAATTTTCTTTCCTGAATTAATTACCCACTTGTAGTGGATGGATCTACTGTCTAACTGCTACACTTAGCCTGATTCACAATGATTTTGAATTGAGCAGGAAGCAGAACGGAAATTTTTTTCTTTTTTAGCAATGAAATAAAAAATGAATATTCTAAGAAGCCATGTCTTCTTATGGCCAAAGATGATGAAAATATTTAATTTTCTTGATCTTCTTTCTTTGATATATTGAAATTGATTTTTTTTTTATCCTTTTTCTTCTCCATTTACCATCAAAGCGGTTATAAAATTTTGTTTTCTTTATATTTACGTGGCTGTATTCCAATCATCTCTTAAAAGACAAGTAACGGCAGATCAATTTAATAATGTTTGTCCTTAACATTTTATACCTGTTATTTAGGTACAGTGAGGGTCAATATTAAGTCCCGCCCATGCGTTTTCTACTTGTGATTATTTCATTGTTTTCATAAAAGAAAATGAAAATCTTTATTGGAAATTTTCTAGGTTTAAATAGTGAAAGTTTCCATTAAAAAATTCATAACATTTTTTTAAAAACAATGAAATAATCACATGTAGAAAACGCAAGGGTGGGACTTGATATTGTCCCTCACTGTACATAATATACACCATGTATGTATATATATAAGCTTATAAAGAAATTTTAAAATTTTTTGCTTTTGATTGGTGTTGGTGTTATTACTTTTACTTTCTCTTACCTATGTATATATGTAATATATATATAGAGAGAAAGTATTGGATTCATGTCAAAAATTCGATGTCGAGATTTTGATGGATCTTCACGTTTTGAGGTCCCCTGAATCCAAAAAAGTGATTTTCGCGACATGGTCTGTCTGTGTGTGTGTGTGTGTGTGTGGGTGGGTGTGTCTGTGTTCAATTTTAAGCATGAAGGAATTGAGCTATGAGGTTGAAATTTTATATTTAAGTTAAACACCCCCCGGGACCGGAAAAATAAGCTTTTAATCAAAATCTGCCAAAGAGTACTAGTACTTTACTGATGTACTTTTTCAGTTTTTTTCTATTTTCTCAAAATTTGCTCCAACGATTTTTTTTTAAATTCAAAAATCAATTATTTTTTAGATACTCTTTAAAATGTATATTCTCATTTTGCAATTGAAATCTTCTGAAGACCACTTTACTCTTGTATTTCATAGGGAAGATAGGAGAAATGGTTGCCATGGTAACAAAATATAAATATTTTCCCACACTTATAAATTTTACATCTGAATTCAAATGTTCCGTACTGTCGGGAACTAAATATATGTCGACACAAAAAATCTGGTGTGACAAGCACAGAACACAACTTTCGATTACCGAAGGTAAGAGAAAGTTGTGTGCTGTGCGCCAGTCACACCAGATTTTTTATTATTTTTTTAGTACGTTTTCAAACATTTTTTTTTTTTTTTATTTTACCGATTAAAAACCAGAATCCTCTTTTCAGCAAACATATATCTGAGTTTTCAAATAATTGCTAACATTCACAAACTTGATGGATTCCCGGCTTTATATATATAGTTCCGGGATGACCGAGCCGGAGCTCGGTCGGTTTTTTTTTTTTTGATAAAATTGTAAAAACCTAAAAAAGTACATCAGTAAAGTACTATTACTCGAGGGACTCAATTTGATTTGCATAGAAGAAATAGGAAAATATTTAAAATTTGAAAGAAATTCTAACGAGACAACTTGCTCCTCAATGGAAACATCAATAAAAACACCAAAATAAGAAATAACAGTCCAGGGAGAGCTTTGAGGAATAGCAACATCACCTAGTGGTTACTTAGAGAAGACAGTGCCTCATAAGAAAGCATTAATCATGAGATATGAGAGTTTTTTTTTTTTTTTTTTTTTTAAACATTCACACTTTTTTCTCATTCACACTCACACACACATTCACTCTGTCTTTTCGGCAACTCAGGCCATTTAAGACATTTAAGATAACCGTTATTGATTTAATATACATATATGGGGTACAGGCATTCTTATTTAAGCCATTTGGTATCCAAGTGGCTTAAATAAAATCATCGGACTGCTTGGGGTCCGAACCCGCAACGTTTGGTATACGAGGTTAGCACGCTAACCCCTATACCAAGCCCCGAGGGCATATAAGAGAGTTGCCCAGGCGATGTGTAAGCCTTGGCGGCATGGAGACAATTAAAAATAATTATTTTGAAGAAAATTAATTAATAATAATCAAAAATTAGTCAAGGAAAAGGGGACCACAGAAGACCGCGACTGGCGCTCGAAAAGTCGACAGAATAATTTTTTTTTTTTATTTTCCTTGACTGACTCCTTTCCACGCAACTATAGTTAATACTCACAGCCAGTATAATAATTAATTATTTCAAAAATTAGTATTTTAATAATAGAATTTGTATAATTATTATTTTTCTACTAATTGGTCTTGTTGACATTAAATTAAATACATTTTAATCTTAATCTTCTTTATATATATAATTCTTCTGTACGTGTGTATGTGACTGAACTCCTCCTAAACGACTGAACCGATTTTGTTGAAATTTTTTGTGTATGTTTGTGAGAGTCCCGGACAGGTTTTGTTTCACAAATAACAATAAGTTAATGAGTAATTAACCGTTAAAATAAGAAAAAAATAAAAATTAGGAGAAATAGTTGCCATGGTAAGAAAATATAAATATTTACCCATGTTTACGATTTTTTTTTATTTATTTACATTTTGAATTCTAAAATATCGGCGTAAATTTTTTGTCTGTGTACCGGGAGAGTCCCGGAAAGGATATGATTCACAAAAAATCTTCTATGAATAATTAACCGTTAAAATAATCTCTATATATAAAAATGAAAAGGGAAAATGTATGTACCGGTATGTATATAAGTAGGCGAGCAAGGGGGTCCAGGGGGCGCAGCCCCTGCTAGACGGAAAGCCCCGCCGAAGGCGGGGCTTTGCGTCTAGTTATTGATATAAAAAATTAAATTTACAAAATTGCACATTAATTAAAATTTAAATATTCGTATAGGGATCTGTGGGTCCTGGGTAATGAGAGAGAGAGAGATTGGCCAGGAGACAAGCCCACTAAGTTTTGATCATTATAAAATCTATAAAATGAATTTCAAGAAATTTGGAAAAAACTAAAAAAGTACTAGTACTCGAGGTTTCCCGAAGACGAGACCTAGCACAATTTCATTTTGAGGCCACAAATAGTATTTGAGTCATATTTGAAAAAAATCGTTAGAGCCGTTTTCGAGAACTGATATGCAGATATATAAACAAACATACATTGCTCGTTTAATAGTATAAGATAATTATTGTTTTTTATTTTCAGCATCCCCCGATGCAGATGCAACAACGACCAGGCTTCAATGCACCATCACCAGGTCCAAGTCTTATGCAAAGGCCACCGCCACAACAGCCACCGTACCAGCCAATGCGTCAAGGACCAATGATGCCTGGACAGCAAGCTCAAAAGAGGCCACAGGACGTGCGGCCTCCGCCACCACAACAGAAAAAGTATGATCTTATTTTTTTAAATTTTGGCTCTTTATTCATTGCAATTTAAAAAAAAAAAATCATTTAAATAAATTAAAAATACAAGGTTCTAAGTGTTTATACTATTGAAACATAATAACCTTTTATTTTAAATTACTAGAGCCAATGATTGATTAACAATTAAAATTAAATATACAAATTAAACACTAGGTTATTTGTTTCAAAGGATTTATTAATTAAAAATTAACACTTAATACATATTTCGACACTGTATTTGTCATCATCAGAAGTGATTACATTCTAATACATGAAAGTAGAGACATCATACAGTATATGTGTAGATGTATGCATTATACGTATTAAGTGTTAATTTTTAATTAATAAATCCTTTGAAACAAATGAACCCTGTTATTCAATGGTGTGTCAAAGACCAAATATCGAGTTTTGAGAAAATCAACATTAAAGTTTTTCTGATTTAAATTGTTTTTATTAGATTATATATAATTTTTTTTGTCAATTGTGCAAGTAAATACTGTAATTATGGCAGATATTCATAAATTATCTCTAAAAATATGACTAATTTAGAGAAAAAAAATAAAATATAAAAAATTATTTTTACAAAATTCTCTATGTGCGATATATATTTGTAAACAATGCTTCAAAGTCCCTTGACCCATGATTGAAAAATTCTCTAAGTCCAATTATATTTGCAAAAATGCTTCAAAGTCTCTTTATATTTAATACTAGTAGCATAGAAACTTTTTATCAAAATCACATTCATCAATTTTAAATAGTATTAATATTTTAAAATTAAATACAAAGTGATAACAAAATTTTCTCATCAATTAATTTCTGAATAAATAGCTTGGAAACAGTAAATCAAAGTTATAATAATGAAATAGACTTAATATTACGGCCACTTCAACCTAACCTAACCTAATATTATTTATTTTGTTGTCTTTTCGAAATCGCACTGATCCTCATCCTCATCTTCATTATCAGGAATAATATCAAAAAATTAAATTTTGACGTCTACGAATTCAGAGAAAATTTTCTCATTTTTCAAAAAAAAAAAAAATGATTTTTGTTTATTTAAGGGAAAAAAATATATATAATATTATTTGGTAAATAACTTTTTATTGGTTGTTAAAATCACACTGGTTAAAACTCAATTAAACGATATTAATTTATTGTTAATTGGAAAATTATATATATATATATATATATATATATATATATAGTTCATAGAAAAAGATAGAAAACATTATAGAATTAGGCTAAAAGAAAGTAAAAAATGAATTATAATTTTTGTAGGTTATGAAATACTTGTATTAAATTTCAACAAATGGAATATAGTAATGGTGTATTGAATATATAAATTTGAAATAAATAAAATTAATATTTTCTTGAGTTTATATTAAATACCTCTAAACAATAGCGATGCCGGTGTTCATAATTGAAAATACTTAGGGCATAAACGCAACAATATATCTCAAGCGTATAGTTGTTTACGATGTCTTGCACTTGACGCATAAATGAAAAATTGTTCTTTTCAAATTAAGTATTACGAAACAACATGTTAAGTACATAAATCATTATTGAAAAATGTAAAATCCTGCATTGAAATATTGTAAAAATAATTTTATGCTTTTACATTAAAAATAAATTTTTTTAGGACATATTTCATAAAAAATACTATTAATTAAAGCATTTGAAACAATATTCCATGCTTAACTCAATTTTGAATTTTTTGGTCTTTGACACACCATTGAATAACAGGGTTCAAATAACCTAGTGTTTAATTTGTATATTTAATTTTAATTTATAAAATGTTTCAACGAGAACCAACGGCCGAAAGTTTAAATCTGATTGATTATCAGTTTAAATTTAATACACTTTTTACTTTCTTTTACCTATACTGTATATGTTAATATATGAGCCCATCAGCGCCAGAATGGCCTAACCCACATTTCACTTTTTTGGTTTTATGCCTTAGTATCTATTAAATCATGAATTCCAGAGTAGTACAGTACTACTCATGATACAGTAGTACAGTACTGTTCTGGAATTCACGATTTAATAGATACTAAAGCATAAAACCAAGAAAGTGGGGGTTAGGTCGCCTCATTTATGTGACCGTCCACATGAAAAGGTACCAAATCTTCACTGGGCTAAATTTTCAAGAAAGCCAAGAGCTGTGCCTGTAGGCTTAATTTAATGGTGCTGCTCGCAGCAAAACGTAATGCACATACATGTCTTGTTTATTTTTCTGACTCCATCAACATGGCCAGGCCAAATGACACATGATTATGGTTTTTAAAAGTTTTCAATGATTTTTATTAATGTTAATGATTTATGAAACTTAAAAAAGTCAAACATTTGAAATTTAGGTTGAATAGTCGAGTCTTGTATAAGTGGTATATAAGGGAGGTGTTCAAAGGAGTATTTGAGTTTAATTATTAATTTGTAATTTGGTGTCATTTATAATTTAGACAGAAAATCCTGGGGGAGGGGGGGGTAGGGACCTCTGGGAAGGGGTAAGAAAATCATAGCTATATATTTTATTTTTCTAAAGATTTAATGATAAATTATATCATCTATTTATAAAAGAAATTTTAATTTTTTGTTATTCTAAATAAAAGCAGGGATGATCGGGAGAAATGTTCGAAGAGAAGGTACCCCCAAACCCAAGTATTAGTTGATCATGTGTGATCGAGTGTTGTCATGGGTATATCCATGGTTTGCTAAATCACCAACATCACTATTTTGTGAGGATTTGATTACCCATTATAATAATTGAAAGGAGCTTCAGCAAAGTTAAAACTAAAATTAAGGAAACAGGGTGAAGAGACGACATGAAATCTTTACACTCTGTGATTCTGTCACTTTGTTAGAGGAATGAAATCCCCTTCGTGAAATTTCAACAAATTCGAAATATCAGCAATGATGTCTCTCGTGCCATTCTAGCCCTTCTTTGTTTATACTGATGCTGAAATCCGCAAAAGTTGCCTAAAATTCGTCCATTCATTTCTTACTAATGGGCTGATCATTAAATCAGCAGAATGTCGTTCAAGATTTTGATGAACTATCTGCACTCTGAATCAGCAGAGCTCAATTGTTGAAAACCCACTGGAAAATAGATGATTTCCAATCAGTATTGCGAAAACAATGTGGGAGGTGTGCAATCAAAGATATGGAAGAAATCTACTAAACTCCTCCTCAATAAAGACAACCCCCAATGAAATTCATCCTCAGCAATTTATCTAGAATATTTGATTCCTTGTGTCTTATGACCTATATAAGTGAGTCTAAAGTTGTGTTCAATTTTATATCTACTTACAGTGACTTCAAAAATTGGAAAAAATCTGATATATAAAATTTTCAAATCATTTTGTGGTGATTTTTATCAAATCACTGAAAGTAAGATTTTATTCAATTTAGTAAAGTTCATATGTAATGATAGGGATAGAGGTTGTAAAAGTCATACCCCTAATGATTATATTTCATAAGTTCATGAAGATGGCTAAATAAAGTTTGGCCGAAACGTCTCAAATGGGAATTGCTGTTATGTTAAATTCGTCTTGATGCATCCTCGAAGTAATAATAAATTTATATTCAGACATGAGAACCCACCCAGCCACGGATCTTAAAAATAATAAATTTATATACCGGTATATCGTATAGTGAGCGACAAAGTTAAGTCCTATCCAAATGTTTTTACAAAGGGATTGTTTCATTGTGTTTTTTTTTTTTTTTTAAATAAGAATTCTTAATTGAAATTGGCATTGTGATTTGGATGAGGCAACATCGAAGGTCCTCTCGCCAAATGGACTTAACCTGGGCACCAAAACACCTGTGCGTTATCAAAACGCCAGTCAACACGGCTTGTTTCTAAGAGTTTTTTTATTTTTTATTTGCACTATCCTTTTCGTCGCCAGAGGCCATAAATTTAGAAATATTTTTTTTATAATGAATATCTTTGGCAACCCGTTTCCATTTTATTATGCTGGAATTGAACCCCAACTATTCAATTCAGCAACGCTTGAATTAAAACAAAACACCAGCACATTAGTGCGTTACCGAAACGTGATTTAAATCTTGCGAAATTTTCCATTAAAGAATTCATCTTTTATAAAAACAATGAAATAATCACATTTAGAATGAGGCTATACTTTTGGCTCAACTCTTTTCTTTTTTTAACCCTTTTTGGCTACAGAGCTCATTAAATGACATTCATATATTTATGTTTATAATGACTTTTCTCCCTCCATTAGTAAGAAAAAGAAGAAGCTGGCTGATAAGATCCTGCCACAAAAAGTCCGCGATCTTGTTCCCGAGTCGCAAGCCTATATGGACCTCTTGGCCTTCGAGCGCAAACTCGACTCAACGATTATGCGAAAACGCCTTGATATACAGGTATGTCTCTTCGGTCTTGGTCGGCCGCACTCTCGCAATCACTTAATCTGTATTTTTCCTTTTTTTTTTTCTTTTTTAGGAAGCATTGAAAAGGCCAATGAAACAAAAACGGAAACTTCGAATTTTCATTTCGAATACATTCTATCCGGCCAAGGAGCCAACTGAGGGAGATGAGGGTTCAGTGGCGTCTTGGGAACTTCGAGTCGAAGGGCGTCTTCTTGAAGATTCCAAAAACGAACCAAATAAAGTAAAAACATCATTTAATAACTCTATTCGCTTAGCTCAACTACGTATTACTTCTATATTTGAATGCAACAAAATACAACTCTCGTATAATAATAATATACTGCTCCAAAAATTAACGCATCACTAAAATTAAATAAAAAAAAATAATTATATTTATATAGGACAATTTAATAATCTTATATTAAATCCAGACCAGCCATATCACAAATCAAATAAAAAATAAACATTTAATGTGAAATAGTGACTGTTGCATTTGAGTAACGACTCAGAAGCCAATGAGATTATGTCCATAAAACAGTGGTTTTCAAACTTTATGTTATCACGCCTCCCTTAAAAATATTTAATCATATAATCCCCCCCCCCCCCCAGGGCCGGATTTAAGAGTATGCCGCCTATAGGCTAAGCCCTTTTGCCGCCCCCGAAAACGAATTTTTTTCCGCCCTCTAGAAAATTTTTTTTTCTTCCCCGAAAATCATTTTACCTTTTTTTAGGGAAGCCAAATTTTTGCTGCCTTGCGGAAAATAATTCCCCCCCCCCCCCCCCCCCCAGGATAAATTATTTTAAAAAAAAATAATAATTTTTTCCCTTCCGTGCAAATTATTTTTTCATTTTTAGGAAAGCGAAATTTTTATCTGCCGCCCCTCAATTTTGTTGCCACTATAGGCTCCAGCCTTATCAGCCTATTTAGAAATAAAACCCTGCCCCCCCTCCTCCCCCATTTTATAAAATAATACAAATATGAATGGTAACAGGTGAAGGCTAGGCTCTTGGCAATGAGAAAAATAACTTTTTAGAGTGTTTTCTCCGAATATTTCGAAGGCATTTAATAGCACTTCTTCATCAGCGGCTCACTCTAATGCCACATACAAGTTGAAATTTCAGAGCGAAACGTCTGAGAGGCAGATCTATACATTATAACCAGCGCTCGCAAGCTTGACGCCTTATTGCTTGCGAGCGCTGGTTATAATGTATAGATTTGCCTCTCAGACGTTTCGCTCTGAAATTCCAACTTGTATGTGGCATTAGAGTGAGCCGCTGATGAAGAAGTGCTATTAAATGCCTTCGAAATATTCGGAGAAAACACTCTAAAAAGTTATTTTTCTCATTGCCAAGAGCCTAGCCTTCACCTGTTACCATTCATATTACTTGGCACGCCACATCCTTTTGTATAATACAAATATTTTTGTGCAAAAAATTTATTAATACAACTTATTATATTATTTATTATTTTATTTAAAAAAACTTTTAGCAATCATTTAGAAAATTGTTCGCTGTGGCTATTCGCGCCTCCCCTAAGACAAGTCCGCGCCTCACAGTTTGGAAAGCGCTGCCATAAAACAAAAATTGAGAAAATTAATATTTTTTTATTAATTCGAATATAAACATTTTGTCAAAAATGTTTTTTAACACCTGAAAAAAATAAAGAAATTAAATATAGCATTTGTTCTTTAATCTGAATAATAATAAAAAGAGAGCAGGCAGTCAGAAGAGGGAGGAACCTCTGTCTCTTTCTTGGCTCCCTGCTCCACTGGCAATAAAATTAGTTTTTAATTTTGTTTCTTTTTTTTTTCTTTTTCTTTAGATAAAACGCAAATTTTCATCATTCTTTAAAAGTTTGGTTATCGAGTTAGATAAGGATTTGTATGGACCGGATAATCATCTGGTGGAATGGCATCGTACAGCAACAACTCAGGAGACTGACGGCTTTCAAGTAAGAAAAAAAAATGTCCGTATTATCGACTATAGGAGGGTTGAAAATAAGAAAGCTCAAGAAGTTTTCTTTTATTTTTATTTTCATTGATAATATTATGAGTTAATCCTAAGCCATCAAAAAATAA
Source organism: Euborellia annulipes (assembly GCA_023213315.1). Taxonomy (NCBI): domain Eukaryota; kingdom Metazoa; phylum Arthropoda; class Insecta; order Dermaptera; family Anisolabididae; genus Euborellia; species Euborellia annulipes. The sequence goes on from JAKCPI010001214.1 coordinate 30,772, forward strand.
ATGATCAGTCTAACAACTTTGCCCACTATTCAACTATTCAAACAAATAAAGCGTTTGTTTATTTGATTTTATTCTGCTCTGTTGCTATGCTAATTTTTTTTTTAAACATTCACACAAGATCACACACACATACTGTAATCATCGGACTGCCTGGGGTCCGAACCCGAGACGTTTAGTATAGAAGGTAGGCACGCTACCAACTACTCCAAGCCCGGGGGCAAAGACAATTTTTCTCATTCACACAATCTTTTGGGCAACTTGGGCCATATAAGACTTTTTACGATAACCGTTATTTATGAATATAACCATTTGGGGTCCAGGCACTTTTATTTAAGCCATTTGTAATCTAAATGAAATGGCTTAAATAAAATCGAGGTCGAGGGTCCGGTGGCCTGGTGCAATGGACAGCACGCCTATGCCCCGGAAAGGCTGGAGAACCTGGGTTCGACTCCCGGGGGCCATGGGATGTTTGGCCTCGCCAATAAACAACACTCACAGTCTTGTTAAATAAAATAATTGGACTGCCTGGGTCCGAACTCGCGACCTTTGTTATACAAGGCTAGCACGCTAATCCCTACACCAAGCCCCGGGGCAAAAAGAATATTATAATATTACTACTATTCCTATCCAGGGCCTGCTTGAGGATTTGTTTACATTCATAGAATACATAAATGCAAAGAATACATAAATTTTTAATAACTCAAAAAATTATAAAAATTTCGGGGGGAAATCCAACGGGAAGTTGGTCAAATAGAGCGACAGACGGACAGACAGATAGACGGACTCTCGGTTATTTACATATAGATATTATATATCAGGAGAAAGTCTAGTTTCTGAATATATTTAAAAAAAATTGTAGGTTATGTAAGAAAAAAATATTGTCCTCCCCCTCTAGAGAGCCCCCCGCCCCCCCTAATAATCCGATGTTTACCAAAAGCTTTTCAATTCTTGGCCTTGACCTCTAGTTTATGTGTGTGTGCAAAATTTCAAAACAATTCAATAAATAGTTTTTGAATTTTCGAAAAAAAAATTACCACAGACATTATTCAAAAAACTACTTGAATGGATTCTGAGGATCTCAAAAACGCATTTTGGCAGCTTGAGTTCAATTTTGATTTTTGGAATGATGTCTGTGGTAATTTTTTTTTCGAAAACTCAAAAACTATTTATTCACGAATGTGTTTATTAAAGTTTTTGTGGTTTGAAATATTATTATTAGGAGAATTTTTAATTATAGACCACATTTTTGTATTAAGTTCACTTGAGTCGGAGCAAGTGCACAGTGCTTGATAACGGCTGCAGAATAAGCAGTTGAAACGTTGTACAGTATTTATATATTTTTAATAAATATTTAATACAAAAATGTGGTCTATAATTAAAAATTCTTCTAATAATAACTATTTATTCAATTGATTTAAAATTTTGCATACTTAAACTAGAAGTAAAGGCCAAGAAATGAAAAGTTTTTGATAAACATCAGACTATTAGGGGAGCTCTAGGGGAGGGAAAGCAATATTTTTTTCTTTCGTAATTTTTTTCTTTATATATTCAGAAACTAGAATTTCTCCCGTGTAAAATGTTATATAATACTTGTATCTAAATTTGTTAAAAATTTTTTTAAATTTGAAAATTTAGCAAAGCAACAGAACAAAATAAATAAATAAATAAATTTATTACGACCTGCTTAGACGCACCAGTCCTCAGTGGCTAAGTCCAAACACATAAATTTAAATATTACAATAACAAATACAACAAAACAAAAGGAAAAAAATAAAAATGTATGCCCATTAACAATCAACATGACCCCAGGCAGTCCGATGATTTTATTTAAGCCAATTGGATACCAAATGGCTTAAATAAGAATGCCTGGACCCCATATATGTATATTTATTAATAACGGATATCGTAAAAAGTCTTATATGGCCTGAGTTGCCGAAAAGACTGTGTGAATGTGTGTGTGAGTGTGAGTGTGAATGAGAAAAAAGTGTGAATGTTTTTAAAAAAAAAAAAAAAAAAAAACAATCAACATGTTCATGCATTTCCATCGAAAGAAATAAACAATTATCAAAAAATTCGCGCATGCCACGAGACCAGGAAAAATCAAAACAATTACTCTAGAATTATTTCTTAGAATATTGAGGGGCAAAGTTGTTCGATCGGCTTCATCCGACCATTTATTTTTTGTTGGTAGAGTCCACAGTTGTGAAATTTGTGGAATCCCTCCTTCTAAATAAAAGATTTTTTTTTTTTCTTCCATATTTTATTAATCATTTGTTTTCCTTTCTTTTTTTTAGGTAAAAAGGCCTGGGGACAAGAATGTTCGTTGTACGATTCTATTACTACTGGACTATCAACCGTTACAGTTTAAACTTGACCCTCGGCTGGCCAGACTTTTAGGAGTGCATACACAGACGAGACCTGTCATCATTTCTGCTCTTTGGCAATATATTAAAACTCATAAGTTACAAGTAATCATTTTATTTATTTTTTACAGTGGGGTTGGCCAAATTATTATAATAATTTGATAAATTAATTCTTAAACGTTTAGCGCATGCTTATGGTGCCGTTTCCATTGTAATTTTTATACGTTTATTAGCTTAGGAAGTCATAAATATTCATGCAATAACACCCAAAACGTGCATTTTCATGCAATATAGGATTTGATAGAAAGCTTCTAAAATATGTAATTTGTATAGATACTAAATTTCACATTGCTATCTATTGGCAAAAAAAATCTGGTGTGACTGTCGCACAGCCCCAACTTTCGTTACCGAAGGTAAGAGAAAGTTGTGTGCTGTGCTTGACACATCAGATTTTTCGTGTCGATATATATTTAGTTTCCGCGCGTCTAATATTCTTTTTTTTAACGTAATAGTTACCGATTTTTATTTTTGAACATAAGAACATTGTGTTTTATTATGGTGTAAATTAAAAAATTAAAAAAAAATATTCGCAAAAATGAAGTTATTTTCATATTTTGTCAAACTTAAGGTGGGGAAAATAAAACACGATTGATGAGGGAAGATGGTTATGTTCCCCCATTGGAAAACAAGGGGCTTTTCATTTATTAGACTTTAGTAATTAAAGGCAAAAATTAATTATTTTTTAACACAATGATTACTAATTTAATATCTACAACTTATAGAGCTCCTTTTTTAAAATATCTTTATAATGGATTAATCTAAAAAAAAAAATTTTTCGTAAATCAAAAAAGGGCTCTAAGTTGTAGATATTTTAATAGTTTAATTTTAAAAAATTTGAGGTCGATAGTTCAAAATTGTGGGAAAGTCAAAATACACCCACCACCTTAAGGGTCTATGCGCGACAGGAAGATGTCAACCTATTTAAAAAATGTTTTTTCTTTTTTTTTTTTTGTCTATATAATTCGCAACTTTTTCACGCTATTACATCTGAGAAATAAAAAATGATTTTTTTCGCCCCCCCCCTATAAAAACCCTAAATGGCCTCAGTAGCCGAAAGGGAAAAAATAATCTTTGAATTGATAAGAGAAGTGGCTGTTCAACGATTAGAATGATTCACAGGAAGAGAAGATGCCAGCCAAAAGGGGAGCCTCTATCGATAAAAAATCTCAATTCAGAAGACGTTTCGGTTTTAATTAAATAAATCTATCAGGTCCATTATCTGATCTGAACGTCTTCTGAATTGAGATTTTTATTCGATAGAGGCTGACATCCTCTCTACCTGTGAATCATTCTAAACTTTGAATTGTTTCACCTATTTAGCCCCCAGTGACTATTGGCTGTTCGCAGAACTCAAAAAGATCTCCAGGGAAATTGATTTAGCTCTAATGAAGAAGATAATACACGACTGGCATAGAAGGTGTTGGAATGAATGCATGAATATCCCTCTTGAAGGAGACTCTGCTAATGAATAAAGAAGGATTTTGGCAAACCCAAATGTTATTTTGATTATAAAATGTTATTTTCCTAATATGATTTTTTTTTTTCTTTCAGGATGCCCATGAAAGAGAATTTATAAATTGTGATAAATATTTAGAACAAATTTTTGCCTGTACAAGAATGAAATTTGCTGAAATTCCTCAACGTCTAAATCCCCTTCTTCATCCACCGGATCCAATTGTTATCAATCACATTATTAGGTATTTTATTTTATTTTATTTATTTTTATTGAAGCCTCCACACACAGCCCACGTATTAAATAAAGAAATGAGATAAAAAACCTGGAGTGACTGACCTTTGGTAAAGTTGTGGGCTGTGCCGTCTACACCAGATTTAACTATAAATTAAATTTAACAAAATTAAATTTCTCTGGTTTAAGTTGTTGAAATAAAATTATAAACAAAATAAATTCAATAACTGAACAACTTTTTTTTTACAGACCCTTTAGTATTTAAAATCAACACTATCGATAATACTAATGGATTCATATATCACAACATGATATTCCATCTATTTTTTTAAATTTAATTTATTTTAGTCTCTTTCTCGCATCTCATTCAAAATCTTTGATTATAAAAATTACAGATTTCGGGTTCTCCGTGGTTTTATTTCTTTAAAATATTACAAAATGTGGATTTTAGAGCTGGATAATCGTTAATAGGTAAATAAAAGAATAGCAGCTAGAATTATTTCATTTATTGACACACTAGGCTGACGTTTCGATCTTGGTCAAGACCATCCTGCTGTCAATATAGGCATACAATCAATAACTCAATCATATATTCCATGAACATTCGGTTACAGATATTTAAAAATTAGTATGTAAAATGATTAAATTATAATTTAAAAAATACAAAAATTAATAATACAGGCACTGTATTGCATGTACTCAACTAAAATATTATTAATTTTTGTATTTTTTAAATTATAATTTAATCATTTTACATACTAATTTTTAAATATCTGTAACCGAATGTTCATGGAATATATGATTGAGTTATTGATTGTATGCCTATATTGACAGCCCGCAAGCTCTGAGGATGGTCTTGACCAAGACCGAAACGTCAGCCTAGTGTGTCAATAAATGAAATAATTCTAGCTGCTATTCTTTTATTTACCTTTAAAATATCTCCAGAATATAGATGTAAGACGTTTTGTTTATACCTGAAGAAGGCAACAGAATGAGTGACTGCAATTATGTATCTCATACACAAATAAAACAAAAGAAACATTTTTATTTAGGGGGAGTTTGTGACTCGAGAGGAATAACGAAATTAGTTGTAGTGGCAAGTGGCATTGAGCGTAACACTCATCTGGATTGCTTTATTGGTTTTTTGTTGTTTATTTTGTTTGCTCGACTTTCAAAGTGGTAGTATTCTACAATACTAAATAAATTTCTAGTTTCGTAAATCTTACTCGAATTTGTGGATTAAATAGTAAAAGGCGATGATGATGATGCAAGAAGGTGATGATGTATAAAACTTTTTTTTGTTTGTTTTTCAGTGTGGAGGGCCTTGAGCAAAAACAGACAGCTTGCTATGATATTGATGTCGAAGTGGATGACACTTTAAAAACGCAAATGAACAATTTTCTATTATCGACTGCAAGTCAACAAGAGATTCAAAGTTTGGATAATAAAATACATGAAACTGTTGAAACGATCAATCAATTGAAAACAAATCGTGAATTCTTTTTAAGTTTTGCAAAAGATCCTCAACAATTTATCAATAAATGGATCGTTTCGCAGACCCGAGATCTTAAGGTAAATTGTTTTTTTTTTCTTTTGTATTTCATTTTGAGGGTAAAGCCAATCAAGTTGAGATTCGACTTTCTATAATGGAGAGATAAAGCAAGGTCTTGATTGTAAAAGACCTAAAATCTTAAAACATATCTCTGCGAAGATTCTACCTATTAGGATACACTGATTCACAAAATAAAACTCTGAAAATTTCATTCATTTAATTCTAATTTAACAAATTACTGTTGATTAGAAAATATTTATAATTTAATACACGTAATAACAATATTCAAGCCATTTGGTATCCAAAATCATCGGAATGCCTGGGATCTGATCCCGCGACCCTTGGTATAAAGGCAGGCGCGCTACTAACTACACCAAGTCCGAGAGCTCGCCTTTTCTTTTTCTTTTTTTTAAACATTCACTCTTTTTTCTCATTCACACTCACATTCACACAGTCTTTTCGGCAACTTAGGCCATATGAGACATTTACGATATCCTTTATTGATTAATATATATATATTGGGAGTCCCAGGCATTCTTATTTAAGCCATCTGGTATCCAAATGGCTCAAATAAAATCATCGGACTGCCTGGGGACCGAACCCGCGACTTTTGGTATACGAGGTTAGCACGCTAACCTCTACACCAAGCCCCAAGGGCCCTTTTCTTCTTAACTATGAAAAGAAAATTATTATTCCATTCCAATCCAGTGCCTGCTTGAGGATTTGCTTACATGCAAAGAATAAGTAATTATAAGTAATCTAATACCCGTATTCATAGTCGTTCCTTGAGGAAGAAGGAATCCTTATATCTATACATTTATAAAGGCATAAGGATTCCTTGTTCCTCAAGCAATGGCTATGAATACGGGTATAAGTAATTTTAACACACATCCTTATCATTTTAATAAATAAATGTAAATCAAACAAAGACAAAAATGACAAAAATTTTTTTATTAACGCCTTCTTTTCTAAAATTTGAAAATAATCTTTCCATTTCAGTTTTTCTCTGTCTATTTTATTGGAATTCTTATAAAAACAAAATTTTGAATTAATATCCAACGAGTTTATGTTGATTAGTCCCTGAAATTGAAAATCGTCATATTTTATTTAAATTGTATTAAATTGATTAATTTGTTTTTGTATTAAATTTAGTTAGAAATATAGAAGATATTTAATACTTTCATTAAGGTAGATTAGAACAAGTATTCTTAAGAAGAAACAAAGTGTTATGTTTTTTTTTTTTGGCGCACAGTATTGTATACTATATCTACTATTGATGTTATTATTAATTAGTGTTATTGTATGACTTGTTAATATTTATATTCTTTTACTCACTGTCATTCCCTAATTGTGATTTTACTCCTGTGGAATGACCCCTCATGTAAATAAATAAATTAATAATAATTCTTTGATTTTAGACGATGACGGATGTCGTTGGGAATCCAGAGGAGGAGCGTCGAGCAGATTTCTTCTACCAGCCCTGGGCTCAAGAAGCTGTTTGTCGCTATTTCTATACAAAAGTGCAACAAAAAAGAGCAGAATTGGAACAAGCGTTGGGAATTCGCAACGGATAAAAGAACAAGATGTCATTTTTATAAGAAGAAAGGAAGGAAAAAAAGAACAATTTTTTTATATGCATTTTAACTCTTCGATGAAGATTGTGAATGTTATTGTAACTATTTAATCTCATTTTTATTACCTACCAACATCCCTCCTTCCCCCGCTTTTAGATTTTAGCTCTTATTAAGCTATTTTTATCTAATTATTATTATTATGTATAGAATAATAATATTATAAAGCATAATTCCATTTTAACTTTAATAAAAGAATATTAAAATATAAATAAATATTTAAATTTTTTATTTCAAAAAGATGCCTGTGTTTCCCGTTTCTAAAATCCTTATTGATCCTTCTGACACTGCCCAAGGCCGAAGTTCTGCACGGATTGGGCTTCCTTCTCAAGAGAAATCTATCAAAATCATAAAAAAAAGAGAAAATCTTTTATTTTATTTTATTTCTTTTTTAAATTAAGGGTGTTCAGGAAAATTTGTCAAGAGATGTCAGAGGGGTAGCTAATAATATTTAATGCATTTGGTTGATTTTCATTGATCTTTTAACAATAAATACTTTATAAATGTTATTATTTATTATGTATCTTTTATAAAAGCATAAAAATATATAAATATAGGCTAATACTATATCGTCTGTTAGACTAGCCTGCCATCTATTGCAAGAATGCTGAACTAATTTGACATTTGATTTTTAAATAAATCATCTAAGCTTATTTTAAAAATTTCTTAATTAATAATGTGATTAATAATAACAATAAATTCATTTTTAAATTAAAAAAAAAATTAAAGATTATTGGGACAGATTGTTTTTTTGTATTTGCTTGATAAAAAAAAACTTAATTTCCTTAATTTTTCTCAATACCCTCAAAATTGTGGCGGCTGGAACCTCTCCAAATCAGCACCTCGAGACGAGAACCTTAATTCAGCATTTTTGATATGACACAATGGGGATTTTTACTGGGTAAGGAATTGCTCAGAAAATAAAAACTAAAATTTTAAATTAATTAATTTATTATTAACATTAATATAACTATTTATTTTAAAAAATACAATAAAAATATACAAAAATATTTTCTTCTTTGAAGAAAATATTACAAAATATTTATTTTATTTATTTTTTTCTTTAAGGCCATCATTTTAAAAAGTCTTTTCAAAAAAAAAAAAAAAAAAAAAATCTATAAAATTATCACTAAAAAAAATATTGGATTTTCACTCTTTTTGGTCATCATTCAAATATTTATAATAAAAAAATATATAAATATTTGTACTTGTAGTTTAATATTCCTGGTGGCGGTATAGACGTCGGAATGGGGGAGGGGGGAGGGCAAACAAAAAGTAAAGATCTACAGATTGTCCAATCTGTGTCCCGGGCTCTCTCAAAGACAAATTTCCAATAATTTTTTTTTAATCTAAATTTTTCCGTTTATAAATTTTACATATGAATTCTAATACCATCCCTGATTCTAATGTACCATACTACCCAGAACTAAATATATGCACAACTTTCAATTATCGATTGAATCGATTCAATTAGCACCAACACACCAGATTTAAAACAATGCCTTCATTCTTCGCGCCATCTCCCCCACTCCTTTTTTAATCCCCCCCCCCCCCCCCCCTTTTAACGGAGAAGGGGAAGCCAAGCCATCTTGCCATCAGTTGGCTGTTGGCGCGCCATTCATTCACTTCATATCCGCGTTGTTTATTAAAAGTTTTTTTTTATTTTGTGATTATTAGTGTTCATCAGTGTTTTAATTAGTGCTCTTGGATAATGGATTATTAATTTTAATGGTCGTCAACTTTCTTCATCTTAGCCTCACACTGCGGGCTCGTCTCAGGATTATTATTTAATGGTATTTATAATATTTCGTTTCACTCTCTCTATTCTCTTGTAAAATTGTGAATCCTAAAATTTTCTACCATATCAATTTGTATTTGATAAAAATCCTATTTCTTATTTATTTTTTTTTATTATATAAATGTCTTTGTATCATTTAACCAATTCGTTATTTAAAATAAATTTCTAAGAATATTCATTTTACTTGGAAGCAAGATATTCTTGGAACTTGATTGTCGGGTGCATAAGAGAATCAAATCATACAACAACAAGTTTGTTATTTAGTTCCAACTCTCGCCGCTTGGTGTGCTTCATATCAAAGTGTCTTTCCTATTTTTAATACTCCACAATTTATAATTAATCTTTTCTTAAAATGAATTTGCTTTATATATTGAATAGTATATTTTAATTTTGTTTGTTTTTTGTTAGTCCGTTATAATTGGATATAATTAAATAGGTGATGATTTTAAATCCAATTTTCCTATTACTTTTCTACACCAAATTTTTTCATATCAATCCATCCAAGTGAGGATATTGTCATGATTAAACAGAGGCGTACCGAGACAGTTGGGGGCCTGGGGCATCACTAGAAGAGGGGGCCTATATACATTTTGTACTAGAGGTGTATATTGAATTTTTTCGGGGGCGGAAACTCATTTTTAAAAATTTCCCTCCATACACAAAAATATTTTTAAAATACCGTAAATATCCCTGAACCCCGAGGGCCCCGGGGCCTCAAAGACAAATTTTCAATAATTTTTTTTTTTTATCTAAATTTTGGGTTTTTGTCGAGCCCTGAGGCAAGGGCGGATCCAGAGGTGTTTCTCGGGGGGGGGGGGGGGGGGTAATCTGGTGTGACTGGTCGCACAGCACACAATTTTTTGTTAATTTCGGTAATTTAAAGGCGCATTCTGTACTTGTTTGCCAGATTATAAATACAAATCAAATTTTTAAGTATTAATATTTAAAATTTTACATTAAAAAATAAATTTTCTTTCGAAAAAAAGTATTTTTTTCAAATCTGCGGGGGGGGGGGGGGGTAATTACCCCCTTTACCCCCCCTTGTTATCAGGTATATTCTCTAAAAATATGGGTTAAAATTTAACATCTTAAATTGGGTGTTAAAAAATAAAGTAATAACACCAGCGTTAAAAAATACTAACATGTTGCTTTTATCTAAAAGCTGTCAAAATCATAACCTTACTTTTTCGTTAAAAACGCCATTTTGATGCATTAAATACGGCGTTAAAATATTAAAGGTACACCCCCTAGATATGACATTAATTTTTAACACTATTGACTAAATATTAACGCTTTGGCGTTAAAGTTTTTGCTTAGGGAATAGCAATTTGAGGCAAGGAGGTGTTAAAATGAATTAACGCTGCTTAAAAGTTAACGTTTTTGCTTAGAGAATAGACCTGGGGGAGAGTTTAGAAAGATAGAAAATAATGTAAAGGCAAGAGGTGTGTGTTTCCGTGCACTAAAGCATCTTGGGTTAATAAACGAGGATTCGAATTTCAAATATTTTTTTTTTTAATTTGCTCTCTTGGCTGCTAAGGGTTTATGGATATGTATTTTTGAAATATTAGTAAGTGATGCCAAGCACGGCGCGATCCCGGAGGAACGTCCCCCGGTATATACATTGTACTTTAAATCCTTGAGCAGCCGGAAGGGAAAATTGAAAAAAAAAAACTAGTACCGATAGCTACCGGAGGACGTTTAACGCCGTCACCCTTAACGATTATGGTGTTATTTTGTTCTTCTCCGTTGCCTGGCTTTTAAGGTATATTTCAGCCAATAAGATTGGGTCTAGTTTTTGTAAATTAAATTACAAAAGAATATTCTGGAAGTTTACTCTTAATAGTTTGCAGATAGAAGGCAAGAAAGTCGATAAAATAAGGTACAATCTAGAAATTCATTGGCCAGCTGGAACTCCAGGTTTCAAGGTCAAATTATATTGGACTATGTGACATCGAAATCCAGCTGGTCGTCCGTTAATAAATTTCTATTCAAAAAAAAATAAGATTCTACTTTTTTTTTTTTACTTTCTTACCATCTTCCATCTGCAAACTACGTATTAAAATTTCAGAATGTTCTTTAAGGTCCGGTTGCTTCAGTTCTAATTAACGGATAAATAAGTTGACTATGACTTTTTCCCATCTCTTTAAGCTAATCATATGGTTAAATAACAGCCCAAGTCGCAGTTAGTTAGCTAATAGCCAAAAGCTTAACTAAACTTAACACCAGACTTGTTTATATAATTTTTGAATTTGTATTAAAAAATCAATTATTTTATTTTTTTTTTTTATGAATAATGTCTTTATTAAGAAGTCTCAGAAGGCAAAGCTGTTCGCATGTTTTTGTCAACGCGTTACGGGTCTTGAAAAGTGAGCCAAAAACATAGCTATTACGAAAGTTTGTCAATAGATGGCAGGATGGTAGCTATATTTAATCTCATATTAATTCATTTATTTGTTTGGTTTTCGTTCATCTTTTAATAATGAATAGTTTACCAGGTATAAATATTTTTAAAGATAATGTGGAGGAAGGCTGTAATACAGATTGAAGACGAAATAAAACAAGACTTCTATCGGCCCGAATTATTTTTTCCTCTGTCGATGTTTCGGGGACTAAACGTCACCCATCTTCAGGACAAAGGTGTTAAAAAATTCTTAGCTCTGCCTCCTTCTGTTGTTAGGTAAGTTAAAATGTTAGTATCTAATGGTGGCTCAGGATATCTACACGCAGAGGAATTTATATAGTATAAAATATACTAACATTCTAACTTACCTAACAACTGAAGAAGGCAGAGCTAAGAATTTTTTAACACCTATGTCCTGAAGATGGGTGACGTTTAGTCCCCGAAACGTCGACAGAGGAAAAATAAATAATTCGGGCCGATAGAAGTCTTGTTTTATTTCGTCTTCAATTATAATATATATTATGTATGAAAATATAGAAATATAGGCGTATAAGTGATCTGATAATGCCGGCTATTAGACAAGCCTGCCATCTTTTGCAAGAGTGCTCAACTATTTAGCCATTAATTTTTAAATAAAATTTTTTTCTGACCACTTTAATTATTATAGGTTGGATATTAATAATTTTTTTATTTTTAGATTCAAAAAAATACGAGAAAGTAAAAAAATTACGATTATTATAATAGAAATTTTTTTCCATTTTCTATAAATATGAAAAATAATTTTCATTATTTTCTATTGTAAAATGCTCACGGATTTAATTCATTAAAAAAACTTTAAAATATTTTTGGGCCAAAGTCTCGTAAGTTGCCAACTTCATAAAACTTTCCTTATACCTCAGATAGCTGGCTAATCATATGTGAAAAACTCATTATTTTTTTAACTCGAAGGTTAAGCGTGTTCTTGTTTACTATATCGATGATTTGCTAGTTGACTAGAAGTGAAGCAACCGGACCGAGAACGCGCATACGTCTTTCGATTGAATCGAATAGTTCCCTATAGAGTTTTTGTTTGCCACCCCCTTAGAAAGAGGGAGGGGGAAGTGAAATCTCCTTGTCCGGCCGGCGCCTATGTGGGATGACTTTAATGAGTTTTACTCGCTGCTGAGAGACCAACACCGACGTCAAGGAAATCGGCCAGAACCATTCTCGCTTTTTCAGGTAAAATTCTAGAAAACAAAAAAACAACAAAAATTAAAGAAAATATTTTAAATAATATCAAAATAGAAAATAAATGGTCTTTAAGGGGCGAGGCTCGAAAAACCTTAAATAGCCGATTCAGAAGCTGGTTACTCTAGGCGGCAAGAGATGGCGTTAGTTCTCTCCATAGGGAAACAAGCATTTTATTTCACCAAATGCCAGCAAATTAATTAAAGGCAAAAAATTAATTATTTTTTTAACACAATGATTACTAATTTAATATAGAGTGAATTTTTTTTTAATCTAAAATTTTTTTTTTTTTCGAAAATCAAAAAAGGGCTTCTATAAGTTGTAGATATTTTAAATAGCTTTAATTTAAAAAAAAATTTGAGGTCGATAGCTTCAAAATAGTGGCCAATCTCCCAAAATCAGCACCCCGAGACGCATCTAAAAGATTAAATTATCTGCTTTCTTAGTTGCATAACTACAAGGCGCTCTTGATTGGTGGCGCCACACGTGTTGAATTCGAAAACATCTTATATTAATCACTATGAAGTACAAGAGTAAAGTGTGCTCCAAACAATTTTGAGAGCAAAATGAGAATATACATTTTAAAGAGCATCTAAAAAATAATTGATTTTTGAATTTTAATCAAAATCGTTGGAACGAATTTTGAGAAAATCGAAAAAAAAACTGAAAAAGTGCATAAGTAAAGTACTAATACTTTTTGGCTTTTTTTGTTTTAAAGCTTTATCTCACGTCCCAGGGTGGTACATAACTTAAATATAAAATTTTAAACTCATAGCTCTTTTCGTTGTGTTATTTTGTTCACAAATAGACAATTTTGTGAGACTTACTTGTTAGTGGACCTCAAAAAATGTTTTCGATATCGAATTTTTGACATGAATCCAATACTTTCTATAGATTAACATACCATGGGGAACATAAACATTTGCACCCTGAGCCATTTGAAAGACGCCTACTGTTAGGCAGCCCAATTGACTCACCACTACATATGCAGTGTCTGTGTGAATTTACCTGAGTTAGGGTTCTGAGGGTCTTTTAGGATAGACCATAAACCATCCCTTTGGACAATAAATAAATTTTAAATAAAGAATTTGCGAATTCCTCTTCTAGACACCGAAAAAAAACTTAAATTCAATTTTTAGCTTTTAATGTTTGCTCTTGTTTAATTCGAAGGGCCTACAGGGGTTGGAGAAAAACAAAAAAAAACTCAAAATGTGTGTACTTTTTTCAGTATCTCGCTTATATCTCTCAAACTAAGCATATTTTGTGCACTCCCCGATAATAAATTAGAAAGAGTATAAAATTTGGTTGATAAAACGAATTTTCAGACCAAATATTAACCGAGATTCGGCTGATCAAAGTTTCTTTTTTTTCATTTCGAGATACTTTGGACTTTTTTCAGTTTTTCGCTTATATCTCGGAAACTAAACATATTTTGTGAATTTTAATACATAATAAAGTTGTAGAGCATTAAATTTGCTAAGATTGGGTTAATAAATCGAATATTTAGACCCAATATTAACCGAGATACGGCCGATTAAAGTTAGACCAAGTTCCTCGAAATGTAAAACAAATAGAAACTTTGATCGACCGTATCTCGGTTAATATTGGGTCGAAATACGCGTTTTAATAACGAAGTTTTAGAAAATTTAATGCTCTACAACTTTGTATTGTATTCTGGTGCACGAAATATGCTTAGTTTATGAGATAGAAAACAAAATAAAAAATGAAAAAGTTCTAAAATTTTGAGGTTTTTGCAACCCCCTCTCCCACTCCCCCCAAGTTAGTACAGGGTCCTCGAGGTCAAAAACTTTGGATAGATCCTAGAGTACCCCCAAATAACCTGTAAAAATTTCTACAAGCAAATGGTGGCTCAACACATTATTAATAAATAAATATTTTCTATATGTCCGGTGTTCATATTATTTTGTCTCATAGGCCTAGCGGGGGAGGGGGGGTTCAAACCTCCCCCAATAGGACCCAAGCCATGACTAGATATTTAAGATATATAATACAAATTAAATTTCATATAGGGTAAGAGAAAGTAAAATATTGATAATTTACTCTAGCTAAAAAAAAAAAAATAAAAAAAAAAACGATTTATAAATACCCTAAAAAAAATATTTGAAAAAATTTTCTTAAAGAGAGTGTTGTGTGCTGTGCGATCAGTCACACCAAATTTTTTTCTTAATAAGAATATTTTAACGCCCGAGATATTATTGTAAAGGTCTATAGATATCGGAGAAATTTTATTAAAAAATTGGGATAGTAGGCGTCTTTCAAATGGCTCAGGGTGCAAGTTTCGTTCAAAATTTGAAATAAGTTAATTTTTTTCCAAATAACAAGATGAAATTAAAAAAAAAAGTTTAAATATTGAGATAAAAAAAAAGGCTACGCTATATTGCTGAAAAGAGGTGGTTTATGGTCTATCCTAAAAGACCCTCAGAACCCTACCTCAGGTAAATTCACACAGACACTGCATATGTAGTGGTGAGTCAATTGGGCTGCCTAACAGTAGGCGTCTTTCAAATGGCTCAGGGTGCAAATGTTTATGTTCCCCATGGTAGGTAAGAGAAAGTAAAAATTGTTTATTTTTATGTCACAATAAAAATATTCCCAATTTAAATTCATTTTTACTTTCTCTTACCCTATATATGAAATATATAGAGAAAGTATTGCGATCATGTCAAAAATTCGATGTCGAGATTTTGATGGATATACATGTTTTGAGGTCCCCTGAGTCCAAAAAAGTGGGTCCCGCAAATTGGTCTGTGTGGACATTTTTGACCATGAAGGAAATAAGCTAGGAGGTTGAAATTTTATATTTAAGTTAGGCACCTTCCTCACTCGTATTAATAAGCTTTTGAACAAAATCGGCCAAAGAGTACTAGTACTTTATTGATGTACTTTTTTAAGTTTTTTTCGATTTTCTCAAAATTCGCTCCAATGATTTTTTTAAAATTCATAAATCAATTATTTTTTAGATGTACCATCAAGAGAAAAGATATTGGACAATATGGCGGCTACCTGGCTTTTGAGCCTTACGCATAGGCAACCATTTACACAAGTCTGTATATTTAGTTGCTTCAAAATGGACAAATCCCCTTCAGTCTTCTCTTAACAAAAAAAATTGTAACAAAAGCCTGGCCAGGACAAGGGACCTGCCCTTTCTTTTGTTCTTAATACCCTTTGGGCCGTCGGATGAGTTGCGTTAAAAGTAGCTTCGCCCCTTCTGTTTCATTAAAAAAGATTATTTATTTATTTTAAAAATATTTATAAATTCTAAAATATTTTTATATTATTAATAAAATTAAATTAAAACGTTTCTCATATTTTTATATAATTTAGTTAAGAAATTTTTGTTTTAATCTGTGAATAAATTAATTAGTGATAAAATTAGAATTGAAGCTTAAATAAAAATATACATTTAATTAACATATTATTAATTCTTTTAAGTTATGTCAAATTAGGGGTAGGGAACCCCCCCCCCCCTTATCAGGGGCTCACTAATGTTCCAAAGGAAAGCATACATTAGCAAATCTTTCAAATGGAATATAAAAAATCTTCCTTCTCATAAAAGTCTACGTTTCAAAAAGTTTTTTTTGACTCTTCGAACCCCCCCCCCCCCTAAAATTTTTTTCTTTTATTTTTCAATTGATTTTAATAAAATTTAAAATTAGGCTTCATTAGGGAGTAACTAATTAAAAAATGGTATTTAAGACCTCAACAAATTCTATCGCCCCCCCCCCCCCCCTTACAATTTATTTTCCACTCGATTTTAATAAAATTTAAAATTAGACTTCTCTATGGTGTAAATGATTGAAAAATTATATTCCAGACTTCAGAAAATTCTATCGGTCCTACTCCCCTCCACAACTAAAATCTGTTTTTCACTCGATTTTATATTAAACGAAATTAATTAAATAGAAAATCGAAATTTTTCTGAAGCTGCCAAAATGCGTTTTGAGGTCCCCTGAATCCATTTAAGTAGTTTTTGGAATGATGTCTGTGTGTCTGTGGTAATTTTTTTCGTCAACGAAAACTCAAAAACTATTCACCCAATTGTTTTGAAATTTTGCACACATAAAATAGAGGTAAAGGTCAAGAACTGAAAAGCTTTTGGTAAACATCGGGCCATTAGGGGGCGCTCTAGAGGGGGGCCAATATTTTTTTCTTTCATAACCTATAATTTTTTTTATATATTCAGAAACTAGACTTCCTCCAGAGTAAAATGATATATAATATTTGTATCCTAATTTGTCAGAAATTTGTTAAAAAATCATTTAAATTCAAAAATTGTGCATAGCAACAGAGCAAAATCAAAACAAATAAACAAACGCGTTGCGTTATTTCTTTGAATTATGGGCGGGCAAAGTTCTGAGCTCGGCTTAGTCCGACCCTTTATTTTTTATTTAATTTAAGGCCTTTTTCGGTATCGGAGGTCATTTCGACTCCGTTCTTATTTATTTCAAATGATTGGTAGCCAATTCAAATGAAACTTGAATTGAAATGAGAAGAGACTTGGCAACTATGGGGAAAAAATGGCAACACTGTATTACAAAGACATATGGAGAAGGAAATTTGAGCAAAAAAACCTTTTTGCTTTCAAAAAATGTATTTGTAACGAATAAAATTTTATTAAAAATTCACTTAGGAATTTGATTCAAAGATTAAAATCAGATGATTTTTTCCAATTAACAAAGATAAAATGTTAAAATTAATCAAAAACTATTAATTTTTTATAAAAATTTTTAATAAATCATATTTCTAGTATATTCTCATTTTGCCGTTGAAATCTTCTGAAGACCACTTTACTCTTGTTATTCATAGGAAAGATAGGAGAAATGGTTGCCATGGTAACAGAATTTAAATCTTTTTCTTTTTATTTTATTTTATTTTACTAGCTACAAGAGCGGAGCGAAGCGAAAATCTCTCTCTCACTTGCAAACATTATCGTCTCTCTCTACTCTTTTTAAATTCCCTTTCCACCTTATCTTCGCATAGGAACAATGTTAATTTCCTATAGGGATTTGTATGTTAATTTCGATTCAAAAGGGGGTCCCCTTTGGAACTTTTTACGTATTTAAAAATTTTTTTTTCCAATTCTTATGAAATTTTGTATTTATTTACGATTCTATATTGTGTATAAAATGTCCAAACATGAGATTAAAATTTTGAAAAATAACCATAGTTTATTTGAAGCAGTCAACATTTAAAATGCAAGTTTGAAACTAAGGTGCTATCGGAAACTAAATATATCTCGACACAAAAAATCTGGTGTGACCAGCACGGTGCACAACTTTCTCTTACCGAAGGGTAAGAGAAAGTTGTGTGCTGTGCGCCAGTCACACCAGATTTTTTTCTGCTACTGTTTTCAGAAAATTGACTTACTCTAGGATCCGTGCCATAGCAATAAGTCCTGGAGGAATGGATGCATTGTCTTCTTCTTGTAGAAGGGCTCTTGTAATTTGTTTGGCTGCATCTGTGGGTTTAACAAATCCCAAAAGACTTGGAAACCTGAAAAAAAATCAAAGAATAAACCTTTAAATGATGAGGTTGAAAGAAATATTTATTTTTTATTTGAGAAAAACCCTCATAATCTACAAAAAGACATTTTCCGTATCCCTGGTGCACTAACACTAATGCCGTAAAATGTTGGAGGTTCCCTCCTACTTACTCCTTTAAAGGCCTATTCCACAGACCAATTATCCATCTCTCAAATGAAAAATTATTTGAAATTCCTATCGGGATCCCCGATTATTTTTGGACAGCTCCAGGTTAAAAAATGTTTATAAGTTTATACGCTTGTCAGGGAATTAACAGTAAGCGGGCGGAAAAAAAAAACTCGCTTCCAGAGAGATTTGAACTCAAGTTTATTACATTTCACTTGCTGTCATATTGACTCCTTTACTCCCTCGGCCACTTTGCTTTATGAAGTTTTTTTAAGCTACTTAAATGGCATGACCGGACGGCGGCTTGCAATTTGGACGGCGGGAAGGTTTTCGGTTAAAGTACTATTAAATTTTTTTTTTTTTTTTATCAAAAAGTCATTTATAAATTGTAAAAAATTTATAATTAAAAGTAATTTATTAGTTTAAAAAAAGTTAATTTATTACCTGGTATATCCAGATTTTTAAGCCACTGACAGCGTAACATGTCTTTTGAAGGAAAATAATCTAGTATTGCCATCTAGCCACTAGTCATATAACTAATAGGAACTTATAAACAGGCCCGGGGGGGGGGGGGGGGTTTTTTTTTTTTTAAACATTCACACTTTTTTTTCACATTCAAACTCACACTCACACACACATTCACACAGTCTTCTCGGCAACTCAGGCCATATAAGACTTTAGACGATAACCGTTATTTAATTAATATATATATATTTGGGGATTCAGGCATTTCTATTTAAGCCATTCTGGTGTCCAATTGGCTTAAAATAAAATCATCGGACTGCCTGGGTCCGAAACCGCGACGTTTGGTATAGGAGGTTAGCACGCTAACCTACTACGCCAAACCCCGTGGGCTACTAGAAACTTATAAACATTCTTCCTATAGAGCTGTCCCCCCCTCCCATGCTGGGGGCCATTGTTGTGAGATCCAATATTCCAATCCACTGCCTGCTTGAGGATTTATTTAATGAAAAAATCCCTCAAGCTCAGGATTTGAACACGGATCTTCTTTGTTCTTTTTTTATAATAAAAAAAAAAATTCACACACACATAGACACAGTCTTACATCGGCAACCTAGGCCATTTAAGACTTTAACGATACTCGTATTTAGTGATATACACCCCACCTTACAGGCGTTGTTGCCAGGCCAAGGACCGGTAAATTAAATTAATTAATTTATGTTATAAAAACCATGAAATAAAAATAAATTTTGTCCATCAATTTTGTATACTTTATTGATGTTTCCATTGAGAAGAGAGTTTTAATAGAGAGTTATAATACTTACATATATAATTGTCAGGTGGTCGGTCTGTCTGTGCGTTTGTCCGTCTCACTGTCAATTTTATTCGAGGAAAAAAAAAATACTCCGATCCCCATAATCCTCAATTTTGAATGTGGTATTTTTTTATTTTGTGAAATACCTTGTTTTAGGCTCCGGACATAATCCAGTATCAACAATAAATGGATAAATGGTTGTGAATTTGACTTTACAATTGGGATCATTCTCTTTAGTTTCAACACGAAGTCCATCCATTAATCCTCTAACGGCGTATTTTGTTGAACAATAAGCAACAAGACGAGGCAATCCCATTTGCCCGGCCATTGAACTTAGCGCCAGCACGTGACCATGGTTCTTTTTGATCATTGTTGGCAAGAAGGCTTCTAATGTCTGCAAACAGAAAATCAAATTACAATTTAACGATAACGGGGGGGGGGGGTTAGGATTCTTCTCTCTCTCTCTCTCTATACCCAAAAATGCGCCATGACGTTGATGTTGAATTGATTATGAACATCGTTGAGTGGCTGTCCAATGAAATAACTCGCTCGCAGGATCCCGGCATTGTTGATGAGTATCGTGACGTCACCCACTTGCTCTTTAACCTCTTTGGCAGCTCGCAAGACATCCTCTCGACTTGATACGTCACAACTGAAACAACAATTAAATATTTGTAGTAAGAAAGGGCGAATGAAACTATTTTTATTTCATTTATTAAGGACTTCAAGCCGACTTGCATGTTAAATGGACTATATTTTTTTTTTGACACACTTCAGCCCTGAGGATGGTCGCAAATCTGACCGAAACGTCGGCTTGAAGTGCCTAATAAAAGAAATAAACATAGCTCTTCCTTACTACTCAGCTACGTCCACCTCACACTAATTAAATACTTAATTTATTTCTCTTTACAAACAAAATATTTTCATGGCTACTACAAAATCTTATTATAGGAAAAAGCATAGATAGGAAATTTACTTAAAATTACAATAAATCCTTCATCTCAGAATCGATTTATTTAGATAAATTCTTACATTGTTCGAATTTTTTAATGATTTTGCACGAAATGAAGTTTTTGCTGCTTGAAATTGTAGTTTTTAATGCATGAAACAGATTTTTTATTGCACGAAAATCCGCTCGCTGTTATAATTAGGGACCGGATTCTTAGGTTTTCACCTTTTTCTTTCCTTGACTCCAAACGCGAAATGGACAAATTACTTTTTCAACTTAATGTATTCTGGAGTTGTTTAACCAAATTTTAAAAAACCTAAATGGGTATGGGCCACCTAAAATCACCTAAACCTACCTACCGAGATTTTTTTAAAAATTTATTGGTGCTTTTAGATTGAGAAAAAAATTTTTTTTAACGAAATTACGACAAAAATAAATCAATAAAAATATAATGTTTTAGGTACCTGTAATTTTTTACTTTTTAATAATTTTTGTACATAGGTATTTAAAATTAAATAAAACTTTTTTGCCATAAAAATTTTACAATTATATTTTTTAAAATTAAAAAAAAAAAAAATTATAATTAAAATAATATTTTTTTACAAATTTCGGTACATATTTAAAATTAATTAAAATTTTGTTATTTCCACCAAATGGGTTTTATTAGGCGATAACCTAAAAAAACCTATTTTGGGTGTTACAAAAACCTAAAAACGAGTCGAATCGAACCTAAAAATCCGGTTCCTAGTTATAATCAAAGGTAAAGTTTAAAAAAAAAATCCTTATCTTCTTTAGAGTTTTTTTTTTATAAAATTCGAAAATTTAAAATTGTAAGTTAAATATTTTTTTAATATCAAAATTGTAAGTTATTAAATAGATGAATAAATTAATTAATTAATAAATTAAATAAGTGGAGATAGGAAATTGAAATTTGAAAATTTAATTTATACCAGTAATTATAAAATAATAATTGTGAGATTTAATTAATTGTTTCAATTTTTTCTTTATAATACATTTACTCCGAAACTCCTTGACGGATGTCATTGTTTGGGACGCGCGATTTGCTTGAAAGACACCATGGCGCTACTATTTGTTTCTTGATGCCTGGATATTATTATGATATGAGGATGTGCTGGTAGGGGCAGCCAAGGCGAAAAATAAAATAAAAGTCTATTTTTTGTCGACGTTTCGACTCTTCTTCAGGACAAAAATAGTGTCATATTGTCCGGTTAGTTGACAATTTGACATCATTTTTGTACTGATGAAGAGTCGAAACGTCGACAAAAAATAGACTTTTATTTTATTTTTGCCTTGACCGATTTTTTTTTCTACATATAGAGATGATTTTAGACTTTTGAAAAAAAAAAAAAAAAAAACTCATTTAGAGTGGAAAAGTCTTAAGAGATAATAACTATTAGTACAGTAAAAGATTTTTTTGTCAATCTTGTAATTGAATCATTTATTTGAGAAACCCCATAAGTCACATATTTTGTAAAAAATCATTTGCTATGTTGAAGACTCATTGTTTGATAAAAAAAAATCATAATTCCTAGGCTATATTAAGCAGTCTGGAGCAAAAAGAATATTACATGTATTTGAGAAATCCTATGAGTCAGTGAGTTGCACTGTTTGCACGCTAGGAACGCTAGTGGACCTGGTGGGCACGGTGGTGAATAATCGGAATTTCTTCAATTTATCAATTATTTACACCCTAAGGAAGCGTCATTTTATATTTTATTAAAATCGAGTGAAAAATAAAAAAATAATAATTTTAGGGGGGGGGGGGCGAAAAAACTTTTTGAAATGTCGAATTTTAGGGGGAAGAAGAGTTTTAATTTTTCATTTTAAAGATTTGATTAATATATTTTTCGGTTAGAACCCTTTTTCCAATGCTGGGGGATTAGTGAACCCCTGATAAGGGGATCAGTTTGTCATTACCAACTTTTGTTTCAATTTCCCAAAAGTTGTTCAATTGTGACTTATAGGCTTTCTCAAATAAATGATTCAATTGTTATTGATTGTATTTGAGTATAATGCTTGTAACACACATGTCCTGAAGATGGTTGGCGAAACGTCAACAAAAAAATTTTGGACCGAATAAAAATTTTATTTTTTTTTTCATCTATAAATTTAATTAATTAAACGTTTTAGTTTAGTTCTAGGCACTCTAAATGAGTTTTTTCAGAAATCATCTATCTCTATATGTAGAAAAAAAAAAACCATAAAAATCCGTCAAGTGGTTTCAGAATTAATCCATTATAAAAGAACAATTTAATAAATTAAATCTCACAATTATTATTTTATAATTTATCGTATAAATTAAATATTAAATTTTCAGGATCTTTTTTATTTTATTGTATAATTAATATTTAAATGGAACTTTTATAATTTAATTAAAATTAAATTTTAATTGCTTATTTTGTTTTTTTTTGCCTTTTATGGTAATTAGTGATGCTCCAAGTGCAATTTTAAATAATTGTGTTTCAAACGACAAATTTAGATAGCAAGTGTGATATATCATTTTAATCGGGAGAATGTCTAGTTTCTGAATATTTATAAAAAAATAAATAATATGTAGATTAAAAAATTTGTCCCCTCCCCGTCTAATAATTTTTTATCTACCTGCCGTTCACTTAGAGTGTAAATTAGTTATCAACTTACACAAATCCATATGCTTTGATGCCCAATCGTTTCAATTCTTCAACAGTTTCATTATTCGATGTGGCATTGACGTCCCAACAGACTATTGTCGGATTTCGCCTTGCAAGTTGAAGAGCTAATTCTTTTCCAATTCCATGACCAGCGCCTGTAATCTAAAAATAACAAATAATTTTCCAGATTTCCTTTTTTTTTTTTAGGATTCATTCATTTATCAGTATCAGTTGATGTGTTATATAAACGATAAATGAAAGAGAGAATATGGCGGAAAAAAATGAATAGTTATGCATCAGTGACAGTGACAAGATTTTGTGTGTTATATGACATTGATCAATCATATTCATTCATTTGCTTATGTAAAGGATCAAAGATTATTGTTATTAATATTAATCAAGAGCGACTTGTCAGCGAGCAACAAAAAATCATAAGAAAACTTTTATTAGATTAGGTTTTTGGCAGTTAATAGCAAATTCTGATTTGCAAATTACTGTTTCGGTCATTTAGTTGACCATCATCAGATCTGAGAAGAAAATAATATTTTGTCAATATGAATTAAAGTTCTTTATTGTAACACGAAACAAAATTACAAAAAGATTAAATTGGCAAAATCATTGAAGAATTGTAGAATAAATATTTTATAAATTAATTCTCTATTTTATTTAGATATAAAGTAATGTATTTTAATTTAATATCTATATAATAAGAATAATATAAGAATTAAATTTATAAAATATTTATTCTACGATTCTTCAATGATTTTGCATTTTATTTTATCTTATTGTAATTTTGTTTCATGTTATAATAAAGAACTTTAATTCACATTGACAAAATATTATTTTCTTCTCAGGCCTGATGATGGTCAACTAAATGACCGAAACTGTAATTTGTTAATTAGAATTTCGAACAATATTTCTTGCCCAATTAATGGATAACCTTGCTCATACTGTACACCTGCAAAAACCAGAGTAAACCTTAACAATCCTCTAAATACTTTAACCGTTTCCTCTCTATTGGCGTTTCGCTATTTTTTCAGACAATAATGTTCGTTAGTTTGTTTATATGCAATCAGTTCACAAAAACGGCTTTAACGCAGTCCGCAGACATGGGCGTAACTAGGGGATTTGGCTGGGGGCACATATTGTTTCAATTTTTCTTGGGGAGGGGAGTCTTCTGGGGACACCCCCCCGGGACCCTCCTAGCTACGCCCACGCCAGCAGAAGACCTCGAGACAAATCAATTTTATTTATTTAGAACAATTAAATTGTTTTATTTCTAGGCACCCCCGAAATGAGTTATTAAAATAAAGCCTAATCATCTCTAAACGTAGAAAAAAAAAATCCGGCAAATAGTTTCGGAGTAAATGTGTTTTAAAGGAACATTTGAAATTAAATCTCACAATTATTATTCTATAATTAATCATATTTATTTTAATTTTTTTATTATTTCTATAAGATTAATTAATTAATACTCACTAGAATGATTTCACCGGCGATGCTCTTTTTTTCAATTCCTTTAATTCTTTTAACAATTGTTTCACCAATATAAAATAATACTCGGGCAAGAATAAAGAGGACTTCTAAAGTGAGCGCTATAACGGCGTAAATTTTAATGGCAAGACTCTCGGGTTCCAATGGCGAACCACCTTTACTCCTGAAACAAACAAAAACGAAAAGGATTTAAAAAAAAAAAACTATGAAAGATTTAAAGTTGTGTTCTGTGCTTGTCACACCAGATTTTTTGTGTCGACATATATTAAGACGCGTCCACACTATACCACTTGAGCTAGCGATTTTCATTGGCACACGGGTGGCTCATTGGCACGTGCAATGGTCGCGTCTACATCGTATCGGCTTTGGCAATTAGCAATCAGCGGCAAAGTGTTGATGAGAATTCAAGATATAAACTCGGGTGTGACTGGTCGCACAGCACACTTACCTTTGGTAAGAGAAAATTTGTACTGTGCTTGTCATACCAAATTTTTTGTGTTGACAATAGGGGCTGCGAAACAATTCTTTCTTAAAAAATAATCAATTATTTCTCACAATCGATTATAGGGAGGGGGGGGGACGGGAAGGGGGGGAATGGATTGAAAAGATAGGATAAGAAAAAAAATTTCGTTTCCCTAAAAAAAAAGGGTAAAATGATTTTTATGGGAGGGAAAAAAATTTTGCTAGAGAAAAAAAAAGTATAATCGATTATTTTTTCGTCTGTCGGGAACCAATAATCGTTTAACCGGAATAATCGATTATTTTTCATAATCGAACATCCCTAGTTGACATAAACTTAGTTTCCGCCGATATAGTGTATTAGAATTTTTTTTTTTTTTTTTAAACATTCACACTTTTTTTCTCACTCACACACACATACACACACTGTCTTTTCGGCAACTGGAGGCCATATGAGACATTTACGATATCCGTTATTGATTAATATATACATATTGGGGTCCCAGGTATTCTTATTTAAACCATTTGAAGTTCTAAATGGGCTTAAATAAAATCATCGGACTGCCTGGGTTCGAACTCATGATTCTTTTGGTATACGAGGTTACGACGCTAACTTTCTACACCAAGCCCCGAGGGCCTTTAATAGAATTCAAGATATAAAATTTGGGAAAATATTTATATTTTGGTAACCATTCTCCTATCTTTCTTATGAAGTACAGTGAGGGACAATATTAAGTATGAGCTTGAAATTGAAGTTTTAAAATATATAATTTGCACTTATAAGAAGCTAATAGGCCTATTTCAGATCTTTATATACTTCTATTGGTTAAAGCTTAAGAGAGAGAGAAGAATTCATTGTTAATGGAGATTGAATAAAATTCTGTCCAATAGAGAATAAATAAGCACTGAAAGACGGGAAGGAATTAACCAATAGGCCAAAGCAAAGTATCAAGAATACTATCAAGTTCTTTAATCAATTAAATGAGAAATTTAAATAATTTTATTTATTGTTTCAGAAGTATTCTTTTTTTATTTCTTTTTTGAGCCTTTTTTCTATAGAAGACTAACCCTGTCAATCGAATTAGGATAATCTGACCTCCTTTAAAAAACAATGAAATAATCACATATAGAAAAGGCATGGGTGGGACTTAATATTGTCCCTCACTGTACAAGAGTAAAGTGGCATCAAGGGCGGATCCGGAGGTGTTTCTCGGGGGGGGCACAGCACACTATTTTTTCTTAATTTCGGTAATTTAAAGGCGCATTCTGTACTTGTTTGCCAGAATATAAATACAAATCAAATTTTTAAGTATTAATTTTTAAAATTTTACATTAAAAATAAATTTTTATGCGAAAAAAAGGTATTTTTTCAAATCTCGGGGGAGATTACCCCTTCACCCCCCACTCCTTGTATGCGCCCTTGAGTGGCCTTCAGGAGATTTCAATGGCAAAATGAGAATATACATTTTAAAGAGCATCTAAAAAATAAGTGATTTTTGAATTTTAATCAAAATTGTTGCTAGAAATGAACGCATGAGGAGGAGTAAGAGATAGAAAATAATGTAACTTCACGGGGTGTCGTCCAGAGGCTGGTTGGGTTTGAGGTGTGTGTGTGTGTGTCTTCGTGCACGAAAAACACCGGGGATCCCGATATTAAGTTTCTTCATTAGAAGAGCACCGATACAAATTTCCGGTGACAATGAATGAATGAATGCATAAAAAATAAACCCTTTGACATTTGACTGATTTTCTCTAATACAAAAAAACAATCTAATTAAATGGTCATTCACTGAAAGAGCGCAAAACGAAAACGAAAACGAAAAAGCTCGAGCGAGCGTGTAATAATAATAATAATAATGAATCATTCAATTATGTCATTTATTATTTAATTCTTATGTCTAATATTCATATAATGATTTGCAGAAAAAAGGAAACTGAACCAACTCTCTCGAGAGAGAGAGTTGGGCTGTGCTCTTCAGGATCGTTAAATAATAACAACATAACCTTCGTTAGAAAATAAAAAATAAAAAAAAAATAATTATCAATAGAAAGGAGGAGATGCAAGGAGCAAGTTCTCTGAACTTGGCCGAGACCTTTTAGAAAAAAAATAAAATTCTGTTTTGTTCATTTACAAAATATCAATATATACGGTGTCCATCTCTCTGTCTGTTCTGCACTCTTAAAATATACTAATGAATAAATTATTGAAACATATAACCTAGTGTTTTTAATTAGAATTAAATATCTATAGATATATATAATAGCAGAGTGTCCGTCCGTTTGTCACGCTCTTTTTGATCAACCTCCCCGTAATTTTCCAGTCTTATAGAGGACGTTATGGAGAGTCAGTGGCGTAGCGAAGGGGGGGGGGGAGGGGCGCCAAAAAGGTTCGCAAAAACAAATTGCTGGATAATTTTTATTTTTATTATAATTGATTTCTGGAAAATATATTTTAAATGTAGTGCCAGG